>OY720453.1:41075393-41235393 GCA_963082715.1 Harpalus rubripes
CCGCGGGGTGTTCACTTGTAAAAAATACTAATGAGATGTAATTGTGATTTTTTACTGACAATAGTTTGTAGTTGTGGACCAATTTTACTTGTACCAATTATTAAAAGAGATTTAAGATGCTCTTCGGTTAACTTAGATCTGTAAATATTCTTCGTGTACTTCATTTTGGAGAATGTTTTCTCACACAAGTAAGTAGTACGAGTACTATGAACATGTTCTAAGTTTGCTTTTTTTAACTGTATTGAAATTTTATTTTGCGGCAAATAATTATTGTTATTTTTACGTATTAATATTATTAAATTATTTATAACTTTTTTCAGATGCGTATTTTTATTTATTCTGTCACATGATAGGGGGTTAAAAAGTGCAGTTACGCGTTACGCATTTCAGAATAAATATTCAATTTAAAGATATTTGACCTTGAACTAAAAAAAAAATCGCCTGCGGCGCATTTTTCTTTACATTTTTAATTTTATTCAAATTTAGCACTGGTTTTGGCCCTCGGAACTTACTGGAGTAATAAGTATGACCCTAAGGCTAGAAAGTTTGGCGACCCCTGGTCTAGAGAATAGCTGTTTGCTAGGCTTGTTCTGATAAGCCTATTTTGCGGAACAGCGTATTTAGTGGTTGAAAATGGAAATGTATGAAATTAATTAAGAATGCACATGTGATAGTAAACAGCTATTCTAGACTGTCATAATATTTATAAATCCTCCGTTCTGTAGAATCAACCTATTTTGTGGAACACCGTATGTAGGGGTTGAAAATGGAAATGTATGAAAGTACTTATTTAAAAGGACACATGTGATGGTAAACAGCTATTCCATTTGTTAACAAGAGTATCAATCTGCAACATTAGTTTGTTTTGCAGAATAGGCTTATTCTGCAAATTATCTTTATCCCGTGGTTTAGACGTCATTTTAAGACGTTGTTTAGACGGTGTTTCAACGTCATTTTTATGGTATAAACATAAATGATGGTAGGAAAAATTATTAATTTAATTCTAAAGTTTTATTTATACTGTATAATACAAAAAATTAATTTAAAAATATTAAATAAAGCAAAACTATGTACCTAAAATAAAATATTAAACATAAAAAGCATTTTTCAAAAAAATGAAACGAAAAATACAAATCAATTAAATAATGCATCTTCTTATATCTACAAGAATTTTTTATTTTTGTATTCATTCGCACGTTGTGTTGCTAGTTCATCATTGCTTGCTTATATTCTTCATAGCGGCACTTCCCCACCATACCTATAAATAAATAAATAATTGTAATAAAATATGCAATATAACAACAATTTGATCTACTTACAACATACTAAATTTTCAATGTTCATATTATGGAATTTTATTTTTAGTGTTCTCCCGTGATAATTGGTAAATAAAATTACTGGCAATTTAATTAGTATAATTATCTTTGATATATTTACAACTGATCGTTGAATATTTTTGTTGCACAATTGTTGGCGTAAACGTATCTATAAAATAAAATAAAAATCACATATGTACAGACTACAGAATGAATTTTATGTTTCTTACCATTTTCTTAAAATTATTTTCGTTTGTAACATATTTTTGAAGAATATCTATATTAGTTTTGTTCCTTATAGGCAAATTTGCCGGTAAATCATAATTTTTCCATTTTCCTATACGAATTTGGGATTGTAAGCTGCAATGTGTTGTTTCTTCAGATGTTTTTAAATAGAATATTATTTTCTGATTTCAACGATATAAATATAGCATAGGGTTGTATAGCAATTATTTCGAGAAAAATGGTATTAAAAACTAGAAACAATGTAATAAAAAATCTGATGTGGACACCACACGACTTCCTTGTACACAAGACCAATATGAAGTATAGACCCAAGTATAAAATTGCACGTATTTGACGTAATTTGACATTAGCATCTATTTTTTATTTTTTTGTTATTTTTTGTCTTAATCCATAGCAAGCTTCATTACAAAAACCAAAAATTATATATGTTTTAAATATACATATCTCGCTTATACAAAGGGCTAATTTAATAATACTTGATGTGCTAGACACAGAATTTAATTCTCTAATATTTTTATTTGAAGCATTTATTTCTAAAATCAAAATGAAACCATTTTATTGAAGAAAAACTGTTAACAACTTCAGGTAATATGTCACTTCCGGTTAGCCTGTCTTAACCAAAATCCACTATGTTATTCCAATTGACATAAAAGTCTTATATACCAAATTTGAAAAGTGTTAGATTATATTTTAAGATAGTTTTTCATTAAAATCTATTATAGGCTTCAAATAAAGTACCATTTCTAGAAATTATGTAATGACCAAAAAGGGAGGTGCACAACTAGATGTTATAGAAGACCTAAATACAAAATTTCAACTTTCTACGGCTTACCGTTTTTGAGTTATGCGAGATACATACGAACGTACGCACGTACGTACGTACGTTCGTACGTACGTACAGACGTCACGACGAAATTAGTCAGAATGGATTCAGAGATGGTCAAAATGGATATTTCTGTTGAAATCTCAAAACCGAAATTTTTCGCGATTACAATACTTCCTTTACTTCGTACAAGGAAGTAAAAATGGGTTTACTACTAGCGTAACTAGGCAACAGACGTATGTATTGCATAGCCTATTGTAATATTACAACATTATTTGTATATTTTGCGTTCATAATGAAGTCATTACGATACGCAATTTATCCAGTGATAAAAAATAAAATTTCTTTTTGTCAACTTGGTTTCATGCAGACTAGATCTACCACCAGTAACTTATCTTATTTCACACATGTTGTTTCTTCTGCTTTAGACCTGAAAGGCCAAGTTGATTGTGTTTACACAGATTTCTCCAAAGCTTTTGACAGGATAGATCATGGTATCTTGATTGAAAAACTTCGTTCCTTCTCCTTTTCCTCCTCCTTAATTTCTCTTATTATCTCTTATCTTTCTGATCGTCAACTATTTGTAAACTTTCTCGGGTACAAATCTACCTTATTTACTGCAACTTCCGGAGTACCTCAGGGTTCTAACCTTGGTCCTCTTCTATTTATTTTATTTATAAATGACGTTACTAATATTTTACATTGTGATAAGCTGATATTTGCTGACATTTAAAGATTTTTAATCCTATATCTTTTATTAGTGACTGTCAACTTTTACAAGAAGACTTACACAAATTATCCCAATGGTGCTCCCTTAATAATTTATTTTTAAATCTTGACAAGTGTTATGTAATGTCATACACCAGAAAAAGTTTACATTTAAATTTCAATTATTCTATTGACAATATTATTTTTTATATTTTGCGTTCATAATGAAATCATTACGATACGCAATTGCGTATCGTAATGACCTTCATTTCGATACGCAATTTTTTGTTTTAGACGGTTGGTACTAGATGACGTTTCTTTAACCCATTTTTACCTGATTTATTTTTAGTTAATTGACAATTCATTTTAATAATATAATATCGAAATTATTATTTTTTTTATTTAGGGAAGATTATTTACATGAAAATGTACAAATGGTTACAAATATAATCACAAATTGAGTAAGTAAATGTTATTGTAGAAGGCGCAAAATATAAAAAAATAGTATAAAGAACTCATTTATAAGACTTTCTAAATTTTGACGCGTGCGAAAAAACATGTCTTATAAAACACGTTCTTTAATATACGATTTTAATAGCATTTTTCTCTAAATAATTGTTATACAACCCTATACCATATTTATATCGTTGAAATCCGAAAAAATTCTCTATTTAATGGGCTAAAAAATTATATAGGATACTATTTTAAAAATATAATTTTGTTCTGCCGTTTGAGAACCACTGGTCGAATTTTCTTTTTGTTATTATTAATAAATTATCCCCTTATTCTTGATCATTTCTTGCATATAACATTTTTTTATAAAGGCATTAGTTCGGCCAAAAAAGCGCTGGTTGTTTTGAAGGAAACATCCTGTATATTTTGGAGATATTAAACCACAAAATTTAAAATTTAAATATTGTATATTAGTAATTAAGAAAAATTTTAATTTAACTATTTCACTCATACATTAATAAGCCAATCCAAATTCAGGATTCTACCTAGTTACCAAGTTTCATTTCGACAAAACCACCTCACAAAAAATTTTCGCCAATAAGATGTATTATTACAAGTGAGTTTTGATAAGCGTAATTTTTTTGACGTTTTAGAAACATATTGTTTACATACTTGTCAAAGTGTGTATATTTTCAATGTTATCAATTTTTATTAAAAATGGGTCGATTCGTGGTTAAATTTTATTCTGGAAAAATTTTCCGATTGCTTTACTCTACCTTTTGCCAATTTATCTCGTGATTTTTTGTCAATGCCACTCAATAAATTGCTAGGCAACCAGCTCTTGTAACAATGTGAAAAAATTTCCGGCAAAAATTTACCACTTATGATATTATATATGATAATAAAGTAGTTTAATAGTCATTGGCCAGTTAATAACATATTCATTTGTTTATTACACTATTAAAATACAAAAGTAGCTAATAATTCATGTTATATATGATGATTAAATGTTAGCGCTGAAAATTAGAATATTAAAACACATTTATCACCCAAACCGGTATATACAGTATTAATACAAAAATAATAACAAATCTGGATGACCGTCGCCTGGCCGAACCCGGTCACGCGGAATCCTCTACGCCGTGATTATTTCTGTAAAAGAATTAACACATGAGAAATACTTAGTGAGGAGGCAATCATTTACAAAAGGTTCAGGCATTCACACACCGTACACACATGTTGGCAACTACGGGCAGTACCGCTAGTTACTACGGACCCTGTGCCGCTTCGGTGGTGATCCGGAGACAATCCTCTTAACCAACTGGATTAGATCACTACAGCCCTAACTGCTGCTACGCTGGCGACCACAGATGCGGGCCACTACAGCCTTCCCTGCTGCTACGCTGGAGACCCTCGGGTTCACACGAGCGGCCACTACTGAACCACTGCCGTTTCGGTGGTGATCCGGAGACATTCCTCTTAAAAAACTGGATCAGATCACTACAGCCCTAACTGCTGCTGCCGTTGGCGACACCAGATGTGGGTCACTACAGCCTTCCCTGCTGCTACGCTGGCGACCCTCGGGTTCACACGAGCGGCCACTACGGAACCACTGCCGCTTCGGTGGTGATCCGGAGACATTCCTCTTAACCAACTGGACCAGATCACTACAGCCCTAACTGCTGCTGCCGTTGGCGACACCAGATGTGGGTCACTACAGCCTTCCCTGCTGCTACGCTGGCGACTCTCGGGTTCACACGATGCGGCCACTACGGAACCACTGCCGCTTCGATGGTGATCCGGAGACATTCCTCTTAACCAACTGGATCAGATCACTACAGCCCTAACTGCTGCTGCCGTTGGCGACACCAGATGTGGGTCACTACAGCCTTCCCTGCTGCTACGCTGGCGACCCTCGGGTTCACACGAGCGGCCACTACGGAACCACTGCCGCTTCGGTGGTGATCCGGAGACATTCTTCTTAACCAACTGGATCAGATCACTACAGCCCTAACTGCTGCTGCCGTTGGCGACACCAGATGTGGGTCACTACAGCCTTCCCTGCTGCTACGCTGTCGACCCTCGGGTTCACACGAGCGGCCACTACGGAACCACTGCCGCTTCGGTGGTGATCCGGAGACATTCCTCTTAACCAACTGGATCAGATCACTACAGCCCTAACTGCTGCTGCCGTTGGCGACACCAGATGTGGATCACTACAGCCTTTCCTGCTGCTACGCTGGCGACCCTCGGGTTCACACGATGCGGCCACTACAGTACCCAGTACTGCTCACACGCACACTCACAATCATACACATGCTAGATTAACTCTCTCACCTGAATCATTATAATATCGATGTTCTCACACTGAAATCTAGAAATAAACTGAAATAAAATACGTGAATACCAGTATCATTAAATGTAGCTCTTATCCAACAGCATCGGTTACGTACCTAAATAGCTAATTCAAATTAAAACATAATAAATTTAATAAAAATAATCTTACGCAAAATAATATCTGTGACATTCATAAAATTATTTATTAAAAATCATTAGTTTTATTCATTTTATTCAACTTTTCCTGTCGCCTTACACAGCGTACACGGTAGTCGTACCACGTGAGTAGCGTCTACGTTCTCCTATCGCTCTCCCACTGCAGAACTTTGTGTATAGCTATCTCTCTCGAATGTTGACCGCACAGCACACTGTGTATGGGTATAGACAAGACTCCGTCCATATGTATTTATTAGATCAATGATACATACCTACATATTTCCCTAAAACCGGTCAAAAATTATCATGACTATCTTGTCTTGAAAGTGTATATTAGCCATGTAAAATTTTATCTGACTCTTTTGAGTATTGTAATGGAAAATTTCACCATAGATACACAATCTAACTTTTATGAGTATATGACTTATATTCAACCTATAATCGACGTCACTTTTTGGTCGACCGTTGGTCAGTGTTACTTGGGTCTGTTTCAATGACCACCAATATATGTCGTTTTATGACTCACATACTACAAACAAATAAGAATTTTATTAAAATTCAACATATGAAAATGTTTCGAAAGATAATGATCTAAATATCTGTGACTATAAAATCAAGAAATATGAACATGCCGAATATTAATTTATTTTTATTCCTTTATTGTAATTTTAGGGAGGATACACTGACACACAAGGAAGAATACATGGAATACGACAGAGAAACCGTAGAACATTCGACAACAGTACCTAATTATCAAAATTTTGAAGAAATTTTTATCAAGGAAGAACCGTTGGAAGAAACTTCCCTAGACAGCGAATCTTATAAAAATGTTTTGCAAAGTATAAAGAAGGAAGAATGTACAACTGATAATGACAAACCAATTACTATAAATAATGATATTCAGAAAACTAAAAATTCAAACCGGTTTTGTTGTGCAGAATGTAATAAGAGTTTTAAACGGAATTCTATCTTAAAAATTCACATGAAGATACACAAAGAAATTAAAGAATTTGAATGTCCAACATGCAATAAAAAATTTACACAAAGTGGTTCTCTATACCGACATATGAAAATTCATAGTGGAATCAAAGACTATAAGTGTACAATATGTAATAAACTATTTATAAGAAGTGGTAGTCTATCCCAACATATGAAAATTCATAGTGGGGTGAAAGACTACAAGTGTACAATATGTAATAAACTATTTATAAACAGTGGTGATCTATCCAGACATATTAAAATTCATAGTGGAGTGAAAGACTACAAGTGTACAATATGCAATAAACAATTTACACGTAGTGGTAATTTATCCGAACATGTGAAAATTCATAGTGGAATCAAAAACTATAAGTGTACAATATGCAATAAACTATTTATAAACAGTAGTTATCTATCTAAACATCAGAACATTCATACTGGAACTAATAAACGGCAGTGTTCGATATGTGAAAAATTGTTTCTCAACGGTTCTAGTTTCAGAAGGCATATGAATCGAATTCATAGTCTTGCAAATAATTCCACTTAATGTGTTTATAGTGAATAATAAATATTTATACACCAAGTGAGTTAAGGCAATGTTTAGTTAAGAGAAAAAAGTTTGGCCCGCAAGGGCGAGTGGGTTAATTTCTTAGACTGAATAAATATTCTTAACTCACGTGGTTTATACAATATTTTGTTCATTTTTGACAAAATAATAATTATTAAGAATTCAATTTTGACAAAAAAAAAAACTAGTCAAGTAGTAGTCTGTGCATGACGAAAATCATTGTTATTTACTCAGTTTTGACGTTTTAAACTGGCAGAGTGACTTAAAATTCAGTGAGAGTGATTTTTTTATTCACTACAAAATAAACAATTAATTATAGTAGTGGTTCCTATGGACTTAATAATGACAGTTTTAAACGTCAAAATTTAATAAAATAAGTTTTAATAAAATGTAAACTCTGTGAACTGGATATCTATAAATAAATCGAATATACAGGCTGACACTCAAAAACAGGCCACTCAATTTTTTTCCATTGACATTAAAAATGCGATTTTTTGACAGCTAACAAACGCATAGCAACATAATTTGGTGGCGATAACACGGCACTAAATACAGATATACAGCTTCGACAGTGTTCAGCCTCTACTGTAAATCTGGTATTTTAGTGCCTATTTAAACAAATAACTAATTTATATTTACTTTTTAATTTTCTTGCTATATTTGTAAGCTAGGGACTCACAAATCATGGTATTTGGCATGATGGTAGTGCTTCCTTTTTAACAAGAAGTGACATTAACTTTCATATTTCAAATAGGACACCTATATATTTTTATTTATTTAGAATCTACGGAAAGTTACGAATTCAACGATATACCTGAAATGCACTTATATTTCAGAAATAAATTAGAAAAACTTAAGAGAAAATTTCGAGTAATTAACCTGCTGAGCCATAATATCAGGCAGGCTGTGAAAACAGTTGAGATAATATTGACTAATATTTTAGTTAATTGTTTAAATAATGCGTAATTTTTGTAAGATGCTATATTTTGTTAAGAAAAAAAATAACCAATTTGTTATCACAGCCTACCTGATATGGCTTACAAGGTTAATTATTCATAATTTTCTTACGTTTTTGTAATTTATTTCTTCAATAAAATTTCACTTGAAGCATATCGTTGTATTCGTAATTTTACGTAGATTCCAAATATATAGGGTGCCCATTTTATTTATTCCCGCCTGAAAATTCATGAATATGCAATCCATGTTACATTTCATAAGTGACTTGGTTTTTAAAATTTTGTTTTGCTCTTATACCTACTGTGATAATTCGATTTAAAGTACCAATATTTACCAAGTGGCTTTTGAAATGTATTGTTTTGTCTATTTTTAAAATTTAAGGTGGGAACTGTGTGGGATTAAAGTATGGAATATTAAAAAGGCAAACTCAACCGGTTAAAAAAAACGCTGAAACGCGTCGGTTTTAGTTTTTATAAATACACATTAATATGTGCGATTCATTTTCCGTCTTTTATTTGTTTTTTAGTTATGACGTCATCGCAAAAATATTTAAATGGCAACATAGATTTTTTGACAGTTCTATTAAATTTGTTTAACCTACTTTATTATAGGACTCTAACTAGGCAACTTATACATAAACATTTCACTCAAACACCGTATTTTAATCAAATAAAAACGTTTATTCTTATCAAAAATACAAGTTCGTCATACTTTCTTTCTACCACGCTCAACTTTTCTCCAAAGTCTCTAACCTCTCCCTCTGCATTACAAAAATTCCCTATATATCAATGTTACTAAAATTTACGCGGGTAATTCAAACTTTTAAATTGTGATTATAACTATTCCTTTACATTAATAATAATAATATAATAATAATAATAATAATAATAATAATAACAATAATAATAATAATATTGAGTTTATTGTAGAAAGGCAATGCCTATACAAAAGAGTGGATACAATATAGTGATTGTATGTATACATATAGTAGTTATTCATACATGTAAATGGAATTTAATTGTAAATATTTGGTTTGAGTCTTTGAGCCTTGGTTTGTCGGTAGTACTGCAATTTGTACATTACATGTTCATGGCAAAAGATTTGATCTGGAGAGCTGAAACAGTGAAATTGTAGATATCATACATTTTAGATTGGGAGAGTGGTCTTAGAATTTGATTAAGATAGTTGTTTTCGTTGGGATTTTGTAGATACTTCTCTAGGAATGTTTGTCTGGGCGACTCGAAGTGTGGACATCTCATGAAGAAGTGGTAAAGATTATCTGTCTCTAGGTGATTGCAGATGGTGCAGATATCGGTTTCGCTAAATTTATACGCTATTCCTTTGTAGTATAGTTGGGCTGAATTGCGTGTGGAAGCTACCCTGATTTGGCTAATTATTTTTGTTACATTTATGTTTATTTCGATATTTAGATACAGCAGATCGTTGTCACTGCAGATTTCTTTGTATATAGTGCTATAGGTTGACGCTATAATTCTGTTTCTGTCTTCATCCTTTAGTAGTTGTTCGTACTTTCTAGTCATATTTTCTTCTGAGTTTTTTAGAGCAGTGTAACTGTGCTGGTCAAAAATGTCTGCACAATCTATCCTTGCGAGCATCTCTTTGATTTGCGTTGCCCAGTTGAATTTTGGAATATTGTTCTTGTTTTTGTCTAGTTTTATTGGTTTGTCAAAGCATAGTTTAGGGTATCTGTTATTATTCATGAGAAATAGCTTTTTTAAGTAGTTTAATATGCGTTTAAAGATTAGTCCTTCTAGTTTCGTCTGCTTAGTTTCGGTGCGCACTATGTAGTTAGGCGTATATCGAGGCCAGTTGAAAATTTGTTTAAAGAAGCCAACCTGTAGGGTTTCGAGGTTTTCAACGTATTGAAGGCTGTAAATTTCTGAGGCATATAGTAATGTGGGGAGGACTACGGTTCTATATAGGTGTTGTCTAGTCTCCCAAGATTTTGTTTTTGTTGTAGCCATTAGGTCTTTGACGCTACCTGCAGTTCGTCTGGCTTTGCTGATTATGTCGTCCTTCGCTTGATTAAATAAACCTGAGCTGGTAAATAGTAGGCCTAGGTATGTGTAATCCTTTGCTACTTCTATGATCGTGTTTTGACAAGAGAAGCTAACGTTTATTGGCTGTGGTCTTCCTCTGAAGAACTGCATGACTTTCGTTTTTTTGCAGTTGATGTTGAGGTCGTTATTATTGCAGTATTTATTGAGACACGTCAGTTTGTGTTGTACATCTGTTGATGAGTTGCAAAGTATAACTAGGTCGTCGGCGTATAGCAACATTAAGATGTCACTGTGGTGGTTGATGAAAAGACCTTCGTGTCCTTGTTCTCTGAAAAAATGTTCTATGTCCGCAATCCAGAGGTTGAACAAGAGGGGACTCAGTGAAATACCTTGTAGGACACCTCTGTTCACATTGATGGGATTTGATTTTTGTTGGTTCGTACTTATGGTTATATTTGCATTTTTATAGATGTTTTTTTAATAGTCGAACTAATTTTGCACTTACTCCTAGTTGAAATATTTTATTCCAAAGCTTTGTGTGTGTGACTGAATCGAAGGCTTGCTTGAAGTCTATGAATATGGCAAATGTAGTTCGCTTTTCGATGAGTCGAGATTGGATGAGCGCATTTAAAATAAAGAGATTGTCTAGGCAAGATCTTTGCGTCCTGAAGCCGCTTTGTGCTTCCGGTAGAACATTAAAGCTTTCGGCCCAGGTTTCTAATCGTGATGAAATTATACTTGTTAGAAGTTTTAAGGATGTGTTCAGCATTGCTAGACCACGATAGTTGTTAGGACTGTTTTCGTCGCCTTTTTTGTGGATGAGTATTAAAGTGCTCATGCATAGTTCGGAAGGTACTGTTTCTTTCTGTAGGCATTCATTTAAGAAGTTTTGTAGCATAGGATAGCAGCTGTTTCCTAGAGCTTGTAACATTTCATTTGGTATTAAGTCCGGCCCGGGTGTTTTATTATTTTTTAAATGGTTTAGTGCTTTTCTTAATTCGAAGTTATTAATTGTGGTGTCTAGGTAAGGATGTTGTGCATCGATGTATTGCGTATCTATGTCTATGTAAGGCTGATGTATATTTTCGTAGTGTGCTTCCCATTCTTGAATACTTATAGGGTTTGTTGTTTTCTTCTTTAGTTTATGTTTCTTGTAAACAGTCCAGAATTGCTTGCTGTCGTGTATGTTGTTGATACTCTCTCGTGTTTTATTGTAATATTCTTTTTTATTTGTTTTAATTATGTGTTTATATATTTTCTTATCTTCAATATAGCATTTTAGTTTTTCTTTATCTGATCTGTCTCTAGTATATTTGAAGTAGCTTCTTCTCATTTGCTTCTTTGTTTCTTTGCATTCTTTGTTGTACCAGGGTTTATTTGTACTTTGTTTTGGTTTAATTGTGTGTAACATGTCCATTTCCTTGGATACAGAATGGCATGTTAAGATTATATTCTCATAGATGTTTTTGTTTATATCTGTCAGTTGCATTACGTTTCTTTTTGTTAGTGTTTTCTAATTGTATTCGAATTTAAGATTATTGTTAGTTTGCAAACTAGATGGTCCGAAAGTAAGATTTGGTTATCAACTTGGAAGTCGGATATAATTTTAATGCAAGTTGTGTTAATCCAGGCTAAATCTATTATGGTTTGCCCTACGTTGCTAATATAAGTATATTTAGCTGGGGAATCACTCTCGGATCTTCCGTTGAGAACGTAGTATCCCTCGTTCTCCATTGTTTCGACTAATAGATTTCCTTTTCTGTTGTGTTTTTTGTCTGCTAGTCGCGTCGAGTTTAGTCTGGATGACTCAAATATTAAATCTTCTCCCTGATTCTGTTCGCCTATTTGCGCATTAAATTCGCCTGCTACTATTATTGGGAGATGTGAATACGTGTCATTCAATTGTTTTATTACAGAGGAGAAGAGGTCTAACAATGTATTGAAATCATAACTTGTTGAAAAGTAAGCATATAATAGTATTATCTCGGTATTGCATTCATTGGACAGGATTTTTAAAGCTAACCAGTGAGCTGATTTTTCTATTAAGGTTGAAGAGTATTTATCGTTTTTGACATAGACAGTCCTCCCATAGCTCTGCCTCTACTTGCGTCTCGTACTGCTCCACTATGATGGTGATTGTATTGGTTTAGAGAGTCAAGGGGACAGTTGAATTTTCTTTCTTCTACCCAGGTTTCGCACACGCATAAGATATCGAAGGATTGTATGTAGGTAAGTTGGGAGTTGTCTAGAAGATTGAAGTTGTTTTCTCCATGCATGTTCCAAAATCCAAATGAAGATGACGATGATTCTTTTTTGTTTAGGTTTTTGTGGTTTTCACGGGGGTAGCTTGGGGTCTTGGTCTCAGTAGCCGGTCCATGGGACCTTCTATCTTCTTTTCTTGTTTTTTGTCGTTTTTTGGTATATTTTTATTTTCAGTCTTTAGTGGATAATTATTTGTGATGTCAGGAGTTTTGTTTGCTGTATTGTTTCCGCTGTTGTCTTTTTTTTTCCTCGTGGGTTTTAGAGTTCTGTGCTTCTAATCCTTGGTGGTTAAGAGATGGTTGAAGAGAGGAGGGAGTTGACTGAGATGGTCTTCTTGTAGTTGTTCCTAAGTTTACCTCTTCGTGATTTTGTGATTCTAACTCCTGGATGGTGAATTTGTTTCCTTCAACTACTAGATATTGTCCTTTTATGTATGCTCTTTCCCCATCTGCCCGTGCATCTTTCAGGTGTGGTAGAAGTTTTTTTCTTGCTTGCATCTGAGTTTGTGTATAATCTTCTTCAATTACTATTTTTGAACCCTTTAACATGTTCCTGTTTTTTAGAATTTCCCGTTTTTTATTTAGGTTCCACAGAGTCATGGAAATAATTCTCGTTTTTTTATTACGTGTATTTCCGAATCGATAGATGTTTTCAATATCGTCGTTTTGTATATTAATTTCCATAGTCTCTGAGAGGAAGTTTACCATTTTTTCTATTAGCTTGGAGTTTGATTCTTTTTCATCTTCTGGCATACCGTATATAATAACATTCTTGATTTTTGTATGTTTTTCGAGTTGATGTATTTTATTATCTTTTTCTTGCAATGTTTGTTTTAGTTTAATGTTTTCTTCTTGCAGTATTTCTACTGTTTTTTCGATTGCTTCTATCTTTGAATTTGACTGTTGTACAGTTTGTTTAATCTCGTTTACGGCCGTTTCTATGGCTTTCAGGTTAGATAGTCTACTTTCTTCTATTTTTTACCTTCCGTCACCTTTAGGTAAGGAAGGTATTGTCTTTGGTCAAAAAATTCGGTGGTGAGTTTTTGATGAATAAGCACGTTTTAGGGTCCCTAGAATACGATTTTACTATTTTTACGATGATGTCTGTATGTGTGTGTGTGTGTGTATGTATGTGTGTGTGTGTGTGTGTGTGTGTGTGTGTCTGTGTGTGACAAAAATTTCTAATGCGTTAACTCTAATACTACAATTCCAAACATTATAATTCTTTCGTATTCCTCTTCGTTTCAGCCATGTGAAGAGCTGATTAGATTTTGGTTATAATTGGTCAACCGGAAGTACCCTCATTTGAAGATTTTAACAGTTTTTCTTGAAAAAACGATGTTAAATATCATTTTTTCACATTTAATGTTATTATAAATATTAAAGAATTATTTATTCTCTATACAATTTGAATGCATTTTATACTTCATATTAAATGGACATAGAGTTAAAAAATTATAAAGACATTAAATATCATGAATATTAGTCAGCTTTGCTATAACTCTGGAAACAGCTGCTACATTAAGAAAATAGAAAATTCTGATTGAAAGGTGTCAGTGTGAAGTGCAGTTGACAGTATGTTTATGTTATAATTTTACTAGTTGACAGTATGTTTATGTTATAATTTTACTGGAAATATAGGAATGTTAGAAACTTTCTGTTTGGAATTTGTTTAAAATACATACAACTGCCTTAAGGTAATGTACAAGAAATATAATCTTTTTCAAGGAACTTTCTGTATGACATTTATACAAAATACATACAACTGACGGAAGGTAATGTGCTGGCCACATCAGATTTTTTTAATATTAATTCAGTATTTACGTTGTCTCCCATATTTAAAATTATTTGATTTATTGATATTATAAAATTTAAGTATTGATTTTATGTTATTCAATTGTTTTATTATATATATATATATATATATATATATATATATATATATATATATATATATATATATATATATATTTGTTTGTTTATTTATTTATTTGTTTTCACTATATTTGGCAACACTGATTTGGATGTTTGAGTTGGTTTGTAACACTGAACTTGCGAAGCCGAGCGCTCTATCAAGTTAGGTTAGTGGTGAAGGTCGTTGTTTAAGTAAAGGTTTATGTGAGTAATATTTAATATGGGGTCTAGTGGCCGCGTGCCTGAGTGTCAGGTCGCGAATCTGGGGAACCGGGTTCGATCTCGACTGACGCCAAATATTTCCAATTTTAAATGGCACAAAATTGACCCCTGTGGTGCACTCTCCACGCCAGCAATGAGTGCCCGTGAGGTGACGCCTGGTAAACGCCCGCACGGTACAAATATGTCATCATCATTACCGAAATCTGCGTACAAAGCAGATTGCACACCCAGCAATGGGTAATATGCCGTGATGATATATTTATATTTATTTATTTATTTAAGAGAAGAATTAAGATAAAAAAAATTTTACTCACGTTGATATTTGGCTGCCGATGCAGTTATGTTGATTTGGAAATTTAAATTTAGGTTTTAATCACGAATTGTTAAAAGTTTTTCAAATTTGTTGCAGAACACGACTTAATTCATTCAGTGTTGCCACTCCACCATTTTCCTTTACATTATTTTAATTAAATAATTGTCAAATTTATATTCTTATATGTGTTCTAATTTGGCATAATACTCGTACTTACTTCACGTTTCACGATTAAATATATTTCAATGCAAATTTTGACGTGAATTTGGCAGTTGTCTAAATTGGATTTATCTATATCCTTCGCACTCACACTTCCTGTGTTCTCTCTTAATCTGACCGGGTTCACATGTAATACACGTATCGGTGTACTCTTGCTCCAGGTATGCCTTGTTACATTTACGCCATTCGTATTGTAGAGAATAGGGCATAGTTTTGAACTCTCTGATTGGTTGAAATTGGAAACAAGAGACAAGTTTATCCAATGTAATTTCTGCTACTCAAAATTGGCACTGATGTCACCATCTGCCGAATGGCTTTAATGGAATAGAATATAGGAATGCCAATTTTTCAACCTCTAAAAAGTTAGGAATCGACATACTACTATAATGATTGTGAATAAAAACTTTTAATGGACCACTAGTGACTGTTGGTTTTCTGTAATAAATAAATAAGTAAAATTATACGAAATTACCTACATATTTTGTAAACTCTTTGTTATGTATGCAAATTAGCCGCCAATTCTCTTTAAGAATTTGTTACAAGTTGTTTAATAACCGCATGCAGAGAGGGCGCATATATATATATATATATATATATATATATATATATATATATATATATATATATATATATATATATATATATATATATATATATATACATACATACATACATACATACATACATACATACATACATACATACATACATACATACATACATACATACATACATACATACATACATACATACATACATACATACATACATACATACATACATACATACATACATACATACATACATACATACATACATACATACATACATACATACATACATACATACATACATACATACATACATACATACATACATACATACATACATACATACATACATACATACATACATACATACATACATACATACATACATACATACATACATACATACATACATACATACATACATACATACATACATACATACATACATACATACATACATACATACATACATACATACATACATACATACATACATACATACATACATACATACATACATACATACATACATACATACATACATACATACATACATACATACATACATACATACATACATACATACATACATACATACATACATACATACATACATACATACATACATACATACATACATACATACATACATACATACATACATACATACATACATACATACATACATACATACATACATACATACATACATACATACATACATACATACATACATACATACATACATACATACATACATACATACATACATACATACATACATACATACATACATACATACATACATACATACATACATACATACATACATACATACATACATACATACATACATACATACATACATACATACATACATACATACATACATACATACATACATACATACATACATACATACATACATACATACATACATACATACATACATACATACATACATACATACATACATACATACATACATACATACATACATACATACATACATACATACATACATACATACATACATACATACATACATACATACATACATACATACATACATACATACATACATACATACATACATACATACATACATACATACATACATACATACATACATACATACATACATACATACATACATACATACATACATACATACATACATACATACATACATACATACATACATACATACATACATACATACATACATACATACATACATACATACATACATACATACATACATACATACATACATACATACATACATACATACATACATACATACATACATACATACATACATACATACATACATACATACATACATACATACATACATACATACATACATACATACATACATACATACATACATACATACATACATACATACATACATACATACATACATACATACATACATACATACATACATACATACATACATACATACATACATACATACATACATACATACATACATACATACATACATACATACATACATACATACATACATACATACATACATACATACATACATACATACATACATACATACATACATACATACATACATACATACATACATACATACATACATACATACATACATACATACATACATACATACATACATACATACATACATACATACATACATACATACATACATACATACATACATACATACATACATACATACATACATACATACATACATACATACATACATACATACATACATACATACATACATACATACATACATACATACATACATACATACATACATACATACATACATACATACATACATACATACATACATACATACATACATACATACATACATACATACATACATACATACATACATACATACATACATACATACATACATACATACATACATACATACATACATACATACATACATACATACATACATACATACATACATACATACATACATACATACATACATACATACATACATACATACATACATACATACATACATACATACATACATACATACATACATACATACATACATACATACATACATACATACATACATACATACATACATACATACATACATACATACATACATACATACATACATACATACATACATACATACATACATACATACATACATACATACATACATACATACATACATACATACATACATACATACATACATACATACATACATACATACATACATACATACATACATACATACATACATACATACATACATACATACATACATACATACATACATACATACATACATACATACATACATACATACATACATACATACATACATACATACATACATACATACATACATACATACATACATACATACATACATACATACATACATACATACATACATACATACATACATACATACATACATACATACATACATACATACATACATACATACATACATACATACATACATACATACATACATACATACATACATACATACATACATACATACATACATACATACATACATACATACATACATACATACATACATACATACATACATACATACATACATACATACATACATACATACATACATACATACATACATACATACATACATACATACATACATACATACATACATACATACATACATACATACATACATACATACATACATACATACATACATACATACATACATACATACATACATACATACATACATACATACATACATACATACATACATACATACATACATACATACATACATACATACATACATACATACATACATACATACATACATACATACATACATACATACATACATACATACATACATACATACATACATACATACATACATACATACATACATACATACATACATACATACATACATACATACATACATACATACATACATACATACATACATACATACATACATACATACATACATACATACATACATACATACATACATACATACATACATACATACATACATACATACATACATACATACATACATACATACATACATACATACATACATACATACATACATACATACATACATACATACATACATACATACATACATACATACATACATACATACATACATACATACATACATACATACATACATACATACATACATACATACATACATACATACATACATACATACATACATACATACATACATACATACATACATACATACATACATACATACATACATACATACATACATACATACATACATACATACATACATACATACATACATACATACATACATACATACATACATACATACATACATACATACATACATACATACATACATACATACATACATACATACATACATACATACATACATACATACATACATACATACATACATACATACATACATACATACATACATACATACATACATACATACATACATACATACATACATACATACATACATACATACATACATACATACATACATACATACATACATACATACATACATACATACATACATACATACATACATACATACATACATACATACATACATACATACATACATACATACATACATACATACATACATACATACATACATACATACATACATACATACATACATACATACATACATACATACATACATACATACATACATACATACATACATACATACATACATACATACATACATACATACATACATACATACATACATACATACATACATACATACATACATACATACATACATACATACATACATACATACATACATACATACATACATACATACATACATACATACATACATACATACATACATACATACATACATACATACATACATACATACATACATACATACATACATACATACATACATACATACATACATACATACATACATACATACATACATACATACATACATACATACATACATACATACATACATACATACATACATACATACATACATACATACATACATACATACATACATACATACATACATACATACATACATACATACATACATACATACATACATACATACATACATACATACATACATACATACATACATACATACATACATACATACATACATACATACATACATACATACATACATACATACATACATACATACATACATACATACATACATACATACATACATACATACATACATACATACATACATACATACATACATACATACATACATACATACATACATACATACATACATACATACATACATACATACATACATACATACATACATACATACATACATACATACATACATACATACATACATACATACATACATACATACATACATACATACATACATACATACATACATACATACATACATACATACATACATACATACATACATACATACATACATACATACATACATACATACATACATACATACATACATACATACATACATACATACATACATACATACATACATACATACATACATACATACATACATACATACATACATACATACATACATACATACATACATACATACATACATACATACATACATACATACATACATACATACATACATACATACATACATACATACATACATACATACATACATACATACATACATACATACATACATACATACATACATACATACATACATACATACATACATACATACATACATACATACATACATACATACATACATACATACATACATACATACATACATACATACATACATACATACATACATACATACATACATACATACATACATACATACATACATACATACATACATACATACATACATACATACATACATACATACATACATACATACATACATACATACATACATACATACATACATACATACATACATACATACATACATACATACATACATACATACATACATACATACATACATACATACATACATACATACATACATACATACATACATACATACATACATACATACATACATACATACATACATACATACATACATACATACATACATACATACATACATACATACATACATACATACATACATACATACATACATACATACATACATACATACATACATACATACATACATACATACATACATACATACATACATACATACATACATACATACATACATACATACATACATACATACATACATACATACATACATACATACATACATACATACATACATACATACATACATACATACATACATACATACATACATACATACATACATACATACATACATACATACATATTGTAATGACCCCATTTTATTAATCCTAAATTTTTCTTTTGATTTTGCAGTTATTTATTTGGAAAATAGTTTTATAATTATTTATCTTAATTGTTTGATTTTATATGTTTGGTGTACGCACACACTGGCATAGATCAATTGAAGGCTAGTCTACCTGCTTAGTATCCGAGCGCATCCCAAAAAAGGGTGAACACAAGGCTAGGCTACCTGCTCAGGGCTGGGTACGTCCCCCTACAGGGTGATAACAATGTTGAATTCCCAGGACTGCAGATGTTCACTATTTGTGAATATTAGGCGTAGAAGTGGGGAATTATAATGTTTTGCACTTCCATATTTGGTGAGTTTTCTTTACGACGTATTTGATTGGTTATTCTACTGTGGAGACAGTAGTGGGGATTGGGCACATATGCAGTGAGCACAGCGTGCCTCGAGATAGTCAATTTTACATCTCGTTAGAATCAAGAAGTCTATGAGTATCTACTATAATCACCTGAACATCATCTCCAAGACCGTAAGATTCTACATTCACCTAGACATCTTCTCCTAACATCGAGATCTTCCTCTAAGAGCTGGTTTGGCCTCTGGCTGCGTTCAGTAGTTGGGTAACCTCTCCAGCTTCCCTGGTCGTGAGACCTAGTCTCACTCATATACCATCTTCACAAGTCTTACCTAGTGTAATCCCGTCTCTCCGTCAGAGTCGGCTAGATTCGACAGACAAATTCCTCCAGCAGCGTTTCCACCACGTCCAGTTGGACGACCCAAGATCTCGATTCCCATTGGTTGTTATTTGACACCAAGTCCTCCAGGTACATATTACCTGTGTTTTACCTAGACATCTTCTCCAAGACGTAAGATTTTACAGTTATTTTGTAAATTCTCCTAATAGCGAGACCTCCCTCTAAGAGCTGGTTTGGCCTCTGGCTGCGTTGAGTAGTTGGGTAACCTCTCCGGCTTCCCTAGTCGTGAGACCTAGTCTCACTCATATACCATCTTCACAACAAGTCTTACCTAGTGCAATTCCGTCTCTCCGTCAGAGTCGGCTAGATTCGACAGACAAATATTTACATCAAGACTTACCTATTACAATCCTATCTCTCCGTCAGAGTCGGCTAGATTCGACAGGCAAATTCCACAACATTATTTCCTCCACGTCTATTTAAACGGCCTTGTTTCGCTTTCCTTTTACTTGTTATTTTCTTCCACAGAGTTTTATCTTTCCAGCGTGAGTACCGTCCTTGGTTATCCGGACAGAACTCATTCCTTCTTCCACAGAGTTTTATCATACCTGCGTGAGTACCGTCCTTGGTTATCCGGACAGAACTCATTCCTTCTTCCACAGAGTTTTATCTTCCCAGCGTGAGTACCGTCCTTGGTTATCCGGACAGAACTCATTCCTTCTTCCACAGAGGTTTATCATACCTGCGTGAGTACCGTCCTTGGTTATCCGGACAGAACTCATTCCTTCTTCCACAGAGGTTTATCATACCTGCGTGAGTACCGTCCTTGGTTATCCGGACAGAACTCATTCCTTCTTCCACAGAGTTTTATCGTACCTGCGTGAGTACCGTCCTTGGTTATCCGGACAGAACTCATTCCTTCTTCCACAGAGTTTTATCATTCCAGCGTGAGTACCGTCCTTGGTTATCCGGACAGAACTCATTCCTTCTTCCACAGAGGTTTATCATACCTGCGTGAGTACCGTCCTTGGTTATCCGGACAGAACTCATTCCTTCTTCCACAGAGTTTTATCATTCCAGCGTGAGTACCGTCCTTGGTTATCCGGACAGAACTCATTCCTTCTTCCACAGAGTTTTATCATGCCTGCGTGAGTACCGTCCTTGGTTATCCGGACAGAACTCGTTCCTTCTTCCACAGAGGTTTATCATTACTTCGTGGGTGGCCGTCCTGGCTATCCGGACAGAACCCATTCCTTCGTCCATAGATTTAATTTATTCTAGCGTGAATGGTCAGATTCCTTTCACCTTCCTATTCATAAGTAACCAACATTCCGTCACATAACCAACAATTCATTTTAACACTGTCTCCATACCCCAAGTCCTGTGGTGGAATGGTGTTTGTTTGCTCTGGCATCGTCTAGGGGAGGGAGCCTAGTGTGCTATGAGGACGATGTCCAGGTCTCTTTTGAGACATTTACTGCGGTAATTGTAGTTTCACCAAGTGTGAGCTATGAGGACGATGTCCAGGTCTCTTTTGAGGCATTTTACTGCTATAATGGTAGTATCACCAAGTGTGAGTTATTAGGACGATGTCCAGGTCTCTTTTGAAGACATTTACTGCTGTAATTGTAGTTTCACCAAGTGTGGGCTATGAGGACGATGTCCAGGTCTCTTTTGAGACATTTTACTGCTATAATTGTAGTATCACCAAGTGTGAGTTATTAGGACGATGTCCAGGTCTCTTTTGAAGACATTTACTGCTGTAATTGTAGTTTCACCAAGTGTGAGCTATAAGGACGATGTCCAGGTCTCTTTTGAGGCATTTTACTGCTATAATTGTAGTATCACCAAGTGTGAGCTATGAGGACGATGTCCAGGTCTCCTTTGAGACATTTCCTGCGGTAATTGTAGTTTCACCAAGTGTGGGCTATGAGGACGATGTCCAGGTCTCTTTCGAGACATACTACTGTAATTGTAGTATCACCAAGTGTGGGTTATGAAAAGTTGTATAGATCTCGTTTGAGACACCTATTTTAGTTACCATACAGTGTGAGCTACGAGGATGATGTCCAGGTCTAAGTGAAAGACGAGTAACAATATAATTAATGATCTTGTAGTATCACCAATTACCATACAGTGTGAGCTACGAGGATGATGTCCAGGTCTAAGTTATGGTAGAATACCAGGGTAAGCTAACTGAGAGAAGCTGACCTCTATAAAGCAGCACTAATATAACCATTTTATTACAGAACAATACAATTAATGATCTTTGTCTTTTATAAAGACTTACCTATGTTTCTTTACGCAATTATTTTCGGCTCAGTGTTATTTGAGTTAACTTACATTTGTTTATGTTACTGTGATTGTTTCTATTTGTATTTATTTACCGCAATGATGTCTAATTGACCCTTATATTGTGGTTTTTCATTTGTTTGCTATTGCATTACTTTATTATTGCATATGCTTGTTGCCTGATGGTTATTTATTTCAGGTATAATAACTGTTTCCCACTTCTAGAGACGGTGGTTTATAAAAGATATATTATGATTTACAAAGATAAATATGGAGAAATATTAGTCTGTGCCAACCAGATTTATACTCCTTTCTATTTGAATATGTGGTCTGTTACAGTATTTGACCAGTGGTTTAATACAGAGCCACATGATGCTTTACAGGCCGCTATGTTCCCTGTGCCGAGCGCCATTCCTGTGCCTAGCGCCGTACCAAGCAACACACATACAATCTGTGGACTTGTACAACCCACAATAAAATTTACATTATTGTTTGTATATTGGCATATCTTTGATTATTTGTACTTGCAGTAATAAATGCATAAGAGTTGTAGTTACTCTTTTGGAAGGCATCTATTCAGTTTCACTCCTAACGTCCCCTATCTTCTCCTTTCATGACAGCCACTTCGAATTACGATCATTTTGGGGTTACATTCTTTCATCTTTACATTTTTACAAACACAACGTAGTTTTGGGTCCTAATCACTAGTCGGTTTCGTTACAATTGGTGCCGTGACCAGGATTCGGAGTTAGTTAAGGCTGTCTTGAGGGAGGAGAGTTTAGGGGGAGTGGAGGTGAACCGGCGTCAGAAGAATGATAACCTCAGTTAATTTTGCTGGCTTCAAATTTATATTTATGTTCAATATCTTTGTGCTATTGATGTTCTGTAATAAATCATCTTTCCAGAGTTCTTCACTACAGAACATCAGGGGGAGATTGTAATGACCCCATTTTATTAATCCTAAATTTTTCTTTTGATTTTGCAGTTATTTATTTGGAAAATAGTTTTATAATTATTTATCTTAATTGTTTGATTTTATATGTTTGGTGTACGCACACACTGGCATAGATCAATTGAAGGCTAGTCTACCTGCTTAGTATCCGAGCGCATCCCAAAAAAGGGTGAACACAAGGCTAGGCTACCTGCTCAGGGCTGGGTACGTCCCCCTACAGGGTGATAACAATGTTGAATTCCCAGGACTGCAGATGTTCACTATTTGTGAATATTAGGCGTAGAAGTGGGGAATTATAATGTTTTGCACTTCCATATTTGGTGAGTTTTCTTTACGACGTATTTGATTGGTTATTCTACTGTGGAGACAGTAGTGGGGATTGGGCACATATGCAGTGAGCACAGCGTGCCTCGAGATAGTCAATTTTACATCTCGTTAGAATCAAGAAGTCTATGAGTATCTACTATAATCACCTGAACATCATCTCCAAGACCGTAAGATTCTACATTCACCTAGACATCTTCTCCTAACATCGAGATCTTCCTCTAAGAGCTGGTTTGGCCTCTGGCTGCGTTCAGTAGTTGGGTAACCTCTCCAGCTTCCCTGGTCGTGAGACCTAGTCTCACTCATATACCATCTTCACAAGTCTTACCTAGTGTAATCCCGTCTCTCCGTCAGAGTCGGCTAGATTCGACAGACAAATTCCTCCAGCAGCGTTTCCACCACGTCCAGTTGGACGACCCAAGATCTCGATTCCCATTGGTTGTTATTTGACACCAAGTCCTCCAGGTACATATTACCTGTGTTTTACCTAGACATCTTCTCCAAGACGTAAGATTTTACAGTTATTTTGTAAATTCTCCTAATAGCGAGACCTCCCTCTAAGAGCTGGTTTGGCCTCTGGCTGCGTTGAGTAGTTGGGTAACCTCTCCGGCTTCCCTAGTCGTGAGACCTAGTCTCACTCATATACCATCTTCACAACAAGTCTTACCTAGTGCAATTCCGTCTCTCCGTCAGAGTCGGCTAGATTCGACAGACAAATATTTACATCAAGACTTACCTATTACAATCCTATCTCTCCGTCAGAGTCGGCTAGATTCGACAGGCAAATTCCACAACATTATTTCCTCCACGTCTATTTAGACGGCCTTGTTTCGCTTTCCTTTTACTTGTTATTTTCTTCCACAGAGTTTTATCTTTCCAGCGTGAGTACCGTCCTTGGTTATCCGGACAGAACTCATTCCTTCTTCCACAGAGTTTTATCATACCTGCGTGAGTACCGTCCTTGGTTATCCGGACAGAACTCATTCCTTCTTCCACAGAGTTTTATCTTCCCAGCGTGAGTACCGTCCTTGGTTATCCGGACAGAACTCATTCCTTCTTCCACAGAGGTTTATCATACCTGCGTGAGTACCGTCCTTGGTTATCCGGACAGAACTCATTCCTTCTTCCACAGAGGTTTATCATACCTGCGTGAGTACCGTCCTTGGTTATCCGGACAGAACTCATTCCTTCTTCCACAGAGTTTTATCGTACCTGCGTGAGTACCGTCCTTGGTTATCCGGACGGAACTCATTCCTTCTTCCACAGAGTTTTATCATTCCAGCGTGAGTACCGTCCTTGGTTATCCGGACAGAACTCATTCCTTCTTCCACAGAGGTTTATCATACCTGCGTGAGTACCGTCCTTGGTTATCCGGACAGAACTCATTCCTTCTTCCACAGAGTTTTATCATTCCAGCGTGAGTACCGTCCTTGGTTATCCGGACAGAACTCATTCCTTCTTCCACAGAGTTTTATCATGCCTGCGTGAGTACCGTCCTTGGTTATCCGGACAGAACTCGTTCCTTCTTCCACAGAGGTTTATCATTACTTCGTGGGTGGCCGTCCTGGCTATCCGGACAGAACCCATTCCTTCGTCCATAGATTTAATTTATTCTAGCGTGAATGGTCAGATTCCTTTCACCTTCCTATTCATAAGTAACCAACATTCCGTCACATAACCAACAATTCATTTTAACACTGTCTCCATACCCCAAGTCCTGTGGTGGAATGGTGTTTGTTTGCTCTGGCATCGTCTAGGGGAGGGAGCCTAGTGTGCTATGAGGACGATGTCCAGGTCTCTTTTGAGACATTTACTGCGGTAATTGTAGTTTCACCAAGTGTGAGCTATGAGGACGATGTCCAGGTCTCTTTTGAGGCATTTTACTGCTATAATGGTAGTATCACCAAGTGTGAGTTATTAGGACGATGTCCAGGTCTCTTTTGAAGACATTTACTGCTGTAATTGTAGTTTCACCAAGTGTGGGCTATGAGGACGATGTCCAGGTCTCTTTTGAGACATTTTACTGCTATAATTGTAGTATCACCAAGTGTGAGTTATTAGGACGATGTCCAGGTCTCTTTTGAAGACATTTACTGCTGTAATTGTAGTTTCACCAAGTGTGAGCTATAAGGACGATGTCCAGGTCTCTTTTGAGGCATTTTACTGCTATAATTGTAGTATCACCAAGTGTGAGCTATGAGGACGATGTCCAGGTCTCCTTTGAGACATTTCCTGCGGTAATTGTAGTTTCACCAAGTGTGGGCTATGAGGACGATGTCCAGGTCTCTTTCGAGACATACTACTGTAATTGTAGTATCACCAAGTGTGGGTTATGAAAAGTTGTATAGATCTCGTTTGAGACACCTATTTTAGTTACCATACAGTGTGAGCTACGAGGATGATGTCCAGGTCTAAGTGAAAGACGAGTAACAATATAATTAATGATCTTGTAGTATCACCAATTACCATACAGTGTGAGCTACGAGGATGATGTCCAGGTCTAAGTTATGGTAGAATACCAGGGTAAGCTAACTGAGAGAAGCTGACCTCTATAAAGCAGCACTAATATAACCATTTTATTACAGAACAATACAATTAATGATCTTTGTCTTTTATAAAGACTTACCTATGTTTCTTTACGCAATTATTTTCGGCTCAGTGTTATTTGAGTTAACTTACATTTGTTTATGTTACTGTGATTGTTTCTATTTGTATTTATTTACCGCAATGATGTCTAATTGACACTTATATTGTGGTTTTTCATTTGTTTGCTATTGCATTACTTTATTATTGCATATGCTTGTTGCCTGATGGTTATTTATTTCAGGTATAATAACTGTTTCCCACTTCTAGAGACGGTGGTTTATAAAAGATATATTATGATTTACAAAGATAAATATGGAGAAATATTAGTCTGTGCCAACCAGATTTATACTCCTTTCTATTTGAATATGTGGTCTGTTACAGTATTTGACCAGTGGTTTAATACAGAGCCACATGATGCTTTACAGGCCGCTATGTTCCCTGTGCCGAGCGCCATTCCTGTGCCTAGCGCCGTACCAAGCAACACACATACAATCTGTGGACTTGTACAACCCACAATAAAATTTACATTATTGTTTGTATATTGGCATATCTTTGATTATTTGTACTTGCAGTAATAAATGCATAAGAGTTGTAGTTACTCTTTTGGAAGGCATCTATTCAGTTTCACTCCTAACGTCCCCTATCTTCTCCTTTCATGACAGCCACTTCGAATTACGATCATTTTGGGGTTACATTCTTTCATCTTTACATTTTTACAAACACAACGTAGTTTTGGGTCCTAATCACTAGTCGGTTTCGTTACAATACATACATACATACATACATACATACATACATACATACATACATACATACATACATACATACATACATACATACATACATACATACATACATACATACATACATACATACATACATACATACATACATACATACATACATACATACATACATACATACATACATACATACATACATACATACATACATACATACATACATACATACATACATACATACATACATACATACATACATACATACATACATACATACATACATACATACATACATACATACATACATACATACATACATACATACATACATACATACATACATACATACATACATACATACATACATACATACATACATACATACATACATACATACATACATACATACATACATACATACATACATACATACATACATACATACATACATACATACATACATACATACATACATACATACATACATACATACATACATACATACATACATACATACATACATACATACATACATACATACATACATACATACATACATACATACATACATACATACATACATACATACATACATACATACATACATACATACATACATACATACATACATACATACATACATACATACATACATACATACATACATACATACATACATACATACATACATACATACATACATACATACATACATACATACATACATACATACATACATACATACATACATACATACATACATACATACATACATACATACATACATACATACATACATACATACATACATACATACAACATACATACATACATACATACATACATACATACATACATACATACATACATACATACATACATACATACATACATACGTACATACATACATACATACATACATACATACGTACATACATATCATACGTACATACATACATACATACATACGTACATACATACATACGTACATACATACATACATACATACGTACATACATACATACATACATACGTACATACATACATACATACATACGTACATACATACATACATACATACATACATACATACATACATACATACATACATACATACATACATAACATACGTACATACATACATACATACATACATACATACATACATACGTACATACATACATACATACATACATACATACATACATACGTACATACATACATACGTACATACATACATACGTACATACATACATACATACATACGTACATACATACATACATACATACGTACATACATACATACGTACATACATACATACATACATACGTACATACATACATACGTACATACATACATACGTACATACATACATACATACATACGTACATACATACATACATACATACGTACATACATACATACATACATACGTACATACATACATACGTACATACATACATACATACATACGTACATACATACATACATACATACGTACATACATACATACGTACATACATACGTACATACATACGTACATACGTACATACATACATACATACATACATACGTACATACATACGTACATACATACATACATACATACATACGTACATACATACGTACATACGTACGTACATACATACATACATACATACATATACATACATACATACATACATACATACATACATACATACATACATACATACATACATACATACATACATACATACATACATACATACATACATACATACATACATACATACATACATACATACATACATACATACATACATACATACATACATACATACATACATACATACATACATACATACATACATACATACATACATACATACATACATACATACATACATACATACATACATACATACATACATACATACATACATACATACATACATACATACATACATACATACATACATACATACATACATACATACATACATACATACATACATACATACATACATACATACATACATACATACATACATACATACATACATACATACATACATACATACATACATACATACATACATACATACATACATACATACATACATACATACATACATACATACATACATACATACATACATACATACATACATACATACATACATACATACATACATACATACATACATACATACATACATACATTACATACATACATACATACATACATACATACATACATACATACATACATACATACATACATACATACATACATACATACATACATACATACATACATACATACATACATACATACATACATACATACATACATACATACATACATACATACATACATACATACATACATACATACATACATACATACATACATACATACATACATACATACATACATACATACATACATACATACATACATACATACATACATACATACATACATACATACATACATACATACATACATACATACATACATACATACATACATACATACATACATACATACATACATACATACATACATACATACATACATACATACATACATACATACATACATACATACATACATACATACATACATACATACATACATACATACATACATACATACATACATACATACATACATACATACATACATACATACATACATACATACATACATACATACATACATACATACATACATACATACATACATACATACATACATACATACATACATACATACATACATACATACATACATACATACATACATACATACATACATACATACATACATACATACATACATACATACATACATACATACATACATACATACATACATACATACATACATACATACATACATACATACATACATACATACATACATACATACATACATACATACATACATACATACATACATACATACATACATACATACATACATACATACATACATACATACATACATACATACATACATACATACATACATACATACATACATACATACATACATACATACATACATACATACATACATACATACATACATACATACATACATACATACATACAGTCATACATACATACATACATACATACATACATACATACATACATACATACATACATACATACATACATACATACATACATACATACATACATACATACATACATACATACATACATACATACATACATACATACATACATACATACATACATACATACATACATACATACATACATACATACATACATACATACATACATACATACATACATACATACATACATACATACATACATACATACATACATACATACATACATACATACATACATACATACATACATACATACATACATACATACATACATACATACATACATACATACATACATACATACATACATACATACATACATACATACATACATACATACATACATACATACATACATACATACATACATACATACATACATACATACATACATACATACATACATACATACATACATACATACATACATACATACATACATACATACATACATACATACATACATACATACATACATACATACATACATACATACATACATACATACATACATACATACATACATACATACATACATACATACATACATACATACATACATACATACATACATACATACATACATACATACATACATACATACATACATACATACATACATACATACATACATACATACATACATACATACATACATACATACATACATACATACATACATACATACATACATACATACATACATACATACATACATACATACATACATACATACATACATACATACATACATACATACATACATACATACATACATACATACATACATACATACATACATACATACATACATACATACATACATACATACATACATACATACATACATACATACATACATACATACATACATACATACATACATACATACATACATACATACATACATACATACATACATACATACATACATACATACATACATACATACATACATACATACATACATACATACATACATACATACATACATACATACATACATACATACATACATACATACATACATACATACATACATACATACATACATACATACATACATACATACATACATACATACATACATACATACATACATACATACATACATACATACATACATACATACATACATACATACATACATACATACATACATACATACATACATACATACATACATACATACATACATACATACATACATACATACATACATACATACATACATACATACATACATACATACATACATACATACATACATACATACATACATACATACATACATACATACATACATACATACATACATACATACATACATACATACATACATACATACATACATACATACATACATACATACATACATACATACATACATACATACATACATACATACATACATACATACATACATACATACATACATACATACATACATACATACATACATACATACATACATACATACATACATACATACATACATACATACATACATACATACATACATACATACATACATACATACATACATACATACATACATACATACATACATACATACATACATACATACATACATACATACATACATACATACATACATACATACATACATACATACATACATACATACATACATACATACATACATACATACATACATACATACATACATACATACATACATACATACATACATACATACATACATACATACATACATACATACATACATACATACATACATACATACATACATACATACATACATACATACATACATACATACATACATACATACATACATACATACATACATACATACATACATACATACATACATACATACATACATACATACATACATACATACATACATACATACATACATACATACATACATACATACATACATACATACATACATACATACATACATACATACATACATACATACATACATACATACATACATACATACATACATACATACATACATACATACATACATACATACATACATACATACATACATACATACATACATACATACATACATACATACATACATACATACATACATACATACATACATACATACATACATACATACATACATACATACATACATACATACATACATACATACATACATACATACATACATACATACATACATACATACATACATACATACATACATACATACATACATACATACATACATACATACATACATACATACATACATACATACATACATACATACATACATACATACATACATACATACATACATACATACATACATACATACATACATACATACATACATACATACATACATACATACATACATACATACATACATACATACATACATACATACATACATACATACATACATACATACATACATACATACATACATACATACATACATACATACATACATACATACATACATACATACATACATACATACATACATACATACATACATACATACATACATACATACATACATACATACATACATACATACATACATACATACATACATACATACATACATACATACATACATACATACATACATACATACATACATACATACATACATACATACATACATACATACATACATACATACATACATACATACATACATACATACATACATACATACATACATACATACATACATACATACATACATACATACATACATACATACATACATACATACATACATACATACATACATACATACATACATACATACATACATACATACATACATACATACATACATACATACATACATACATACATACATACATACATACATACATACATACATACATACATACATACATACATACATACATACATACATACATACATACATACATACATACATACATACATACATACATACATACATACATACATACATACATACATACATACATACATACATACATACATACATACATACATACATACATACATACATACATACATACATACATACATACATACATACATACATACATACATACATACATACATACATACATACATACATACATACATACATACATACATACATACATACATACATACATACATACATACATACATACATACATACATACATACATACATACATACATACATACATACATACATACATACATACATACATACATACATACATACATACATACATACATACATACATACATACATACATACATACATACATACATACATACATACATACATACATACATACATACATACATACATACATACATACATACATACATACATACATACATACATACATACATACATACATACATACATACATACATACATACATACATACATACATACATACATACATACATACATACATACATACATACATACATACATACATACATACATACATACATACATACATACATACATACATACATACATACATACATACATACATACATACATACATACATACATACATACATACATACATACATACATACATACATACATACATACATACATACATACATACATACATACATACATACATAAAACAAGCTAGTTGCCATATTTTGTACGTAGTAGAACGTAAAACTAATAAAAATCGAAAAAAAGAAGACAAGTTGTTATTAAAATACACAACATTTAATTGGCGACGAGGATAACTGGTTTTACATTTGAGAACGATTAAAAAGTTCTTAAACTGTCGAGAAAGTAGACTAACCTTAAAAACAACTACGAAAAATGGCAGAAAATATTATTACAGCGGGACATTTGGGACCATTTGATATTAACGCATCATGGTCAAATTATCAAGAACGGCTTGAATTCTTTTTTGAGGCAAACAACATCACGGATTCTGGAAAGAAACGTGCAATACTCATGGCACAGTTTGGCGCTCCTGCATATGAAGTCCTACGATCATTGTTAACGCCACACACTGCAAAAGACTTTACATATGATGATCAAATAGTAACTAAATTAAAGGATCATTTCAACCCAACACCAAAAGAAATTGTGGAAAGATTCAGTTTCAATCTACGAATGCAACGAAAAGATGAGTCTATTGCAGAATTCGTCGCAGATCTCCGTAAATTAAGTAAATTTTGTAATTTTACAGACCTTAACAACATGCTAAGAGATCGTATTGTTTGTGGTGTCGCAGACGAAGGGTTACAGAAAAAATTGTTTTCGGAACCTAACCTTACTTTTGATCGTGCATTGGAAATAGCTATTACCACTGAAACAGCACGGAAAAATGTTCACGACGTCAGAAACCCGTCCGGAAATGCAATCTCGACGATTAATAAACGAAATACACAAGGCGAACAAAAGAAACTGAATCCTTGCCGTCATTGTGACAAATTACACGATGGAAAAACATGTAAATTTAGAGACGCGGTTTGCCACTATTCGGGAAAACCACTTCCAAGAGATGGCAGCACTACAGACAGACTTATAGGGAAAACGTTGAATTTTACACTTGCAGTCGTTGTCGTTTGATGCTTTGTTTTAGGTAATATTCTATTATTTTTGATTAAATTCAGAATGTTTATTACAATGACAGATGTATATATTTATTTAAAAGGTGCTGTGCGGCCTATAACTGAAGGAGAAGCAGTGTATAAAGGTAAAATGATATACAAATTTGTGGTTATCTTGCTTGTTAACTTATTTATTTTTAGTTATGTACACATTATTTAATACGGATGTGAACACAATGGGGCACCTAACTCTATCGTGATAACAATAACACAAATGACATCGTGTGGAAATGTGTGTGCAGCTGTAAAGCAGGACAGGGAGAAAAGTGGAAGAGACCAAACTATTGGATTTAAAATTCATTATAGTTACATAATTATAAGTTAATTTTTGTCCATAAATTGTAATATTAAGAGGAAATTATATTTGTTGATTAAAAAACCATCTACATGTATTATGTTTTGCACGTCTTCCTCTTGCTGGCTCGATTTCTGGCATTTTATCGTTTCTTCTTCTCTATCTTTCCTATAAACAATATAAAATAAATGTAGTTATAATTTATAATGTTAAAGAATAATAATTACTACTACTACTACTTACAGGGAAGTAACCTCTCTATTTTTCTTCTCTGTACCAGAAGTTCTGGTTACGGTAATTTTTGGCATGGAATAGTATTTTTTTTAAATGTTTTTCCTCTAATGACTATAAAAACAATCCAATAATGTATTGAAGCATAAATTTATATCAATACTTACATGGAATTAAATTTCTAGGCAAAAATTATTGTGAATAAACGTTATTGAATGGTGACATGTTGTTCATTTTTAAATCGATTTTCCATTGATTTTTTAATATTTCAGTTTTTGGAAAATAATGAACGGATATGTCTTTACTTGCATAATTATTGCACTGCCGTATAACACAATATCTTATCGTTTTGCTGGTCATTTTTGGCTCTTGTTTACTATATAACCCTATATGACAGCACAACGTTTTCCCTACAACCTATATGTTTTTTTTGCCACCAGATGTCAGCTACTTTGTTGGCTCTTACCAATTGCAAAAAGAAGGGGTATATTCAAAATGCTTGTTATACAAAGAAAAAGCAAGGAAACGATAAGGCAAGTGGATTGCATGCATCGACAAACAAAAAATCCGATAAATCAAGAAGTTGCAACTGGTTAGATGAAAACGAGTGTGATTTATATTCGCTTAATTCCATTTAGGCAATGGAAGGAAATTAAAATAATGAAAAAATTGTTGCCAACATTAAATTAAATGGTACTGAAATTAAAATGGAAGTAGATTCTGGTGCAGTTTATACAATTATTACAAAACAAACGGGATAAAATTCGAACTAGGCATTCAAAATTACAAAATACGACATGGAATTTGCATACCTGGACCCAACAGAAAATTGAAAGTTTGGGAGAGGCTATGGTTAAGGTATAGTACACAAACGTACAGAAATATTTAAAAGTAGTAGTTTCAAACAGTGGAGGCTATGAACTGTTAGGAAGAAATTGGTTTGGAAAATTGGGTGTCACAGAAAATGGCGTGTGTAGCATCATTGCTAATCCCAGAGGACGTATACCAGATACCTTACCAATAATTAAAGAATATCCTACAGTTCTTAGAGAGAAACTAGGTGAATTCCTTGGAGATCCAATTAAGTTGGAATTAAAGGAAAATGCGTCTCCCATTTTTTTGAAAAGTAGGCAGGTCCCCTTTGCTTTGAAACCAGCGGTGGAAAAAAGTTAGAGAAGTTGGTACAGCAAGGAGTTTTGAAGCTACCCGATTATTCGGAATGGGCAACTCCATTGGTCACATCAAGGAAAAGAGATGGGAAAATGAGGTTATGTGAGGATTACCGCAGTACAGTAAACAACGCACTAAAGAAGAATTCGTATCCTTTACCTACGATAACAGAGATCATAATCTTGTTAACTCCTGCTAAGTTCTTTACAAAACTTGACTTATCCCAAGCATATCAGCAACTCCGGGTTGATGACGAAACAACAAAAATCCTTACAATTAATACGCATAAAGAGTTATTCCGAGTAAAACGATTACCTTTCGGAATTTCGATTGCACCAGGCCTTTTTCAGCGAATTATGGATTCACTTATGGCTTCCATCCCAGGAGCAAAGGCATATTTGAATGACATTATCGTGTTCGGAAAAAATCGAGAAGAACATGATGAAAATTTAAGAAAAGTATTAGAAAAATTGCAGGAAGCAGGACTTACAGTTAAAAAAGAGAAATGCGAAATTGGACTTAAGAAAAGAAAATCACATTTTCGGAATATATTATTGGAGAAGACAGTGTACGACCTACCGAGGAACGAGTGAAAGCAATTCGAGAAGCTCCAAGACCCACAAATAAAGAAGAATTACAGTCATTTTTGGGGATTGTAAATTTCTACAATCTATTCCTGAAAGAGAAATCAACCATAGTGGAACCATTGTATAGTTTACTGGACAACAAGCCTTGGCTTTGGACAAACCAGCTGGAAAAAGCTTTCTGCAAACTAAAAGATCTACTGAGATCAGACAGTGTTGACCCACTTTGATGAAATCAAGGAATTAGTTGTAAACTGCGATGCTTCACCGTATGGAATCGGAGTAGTATTGGCTCACCGCGAGAAAGATGTAGGGAAACCGATTGCGTACTGGTCTCGCACTTTGGAGAAGTCTGAAAGAAACTACGCACATATAGACAAAGAAGCGTTAGTGATTGTCGAAGGAGTCAAACAATTTCACCAGCACGTGGCGGAGAGACAATTTGTAGTCACAACGGATCATCGACCTCTCTTAGGACTGTTGTCACCAAGAAAACCAATTCCGGCTATCTTATCTCCGAGGATGTTAAGATGATGTTTGGTTTTAAGCGCATATGACTTTACACTGGAATACAGAAAAGGAAAAGAAAATGGCGACGCAGACTGTCTGAGCCGATTATCGCAATAGGCTGAGAAGGATGAAAAGGTATCTCTAAGAGACATATTGTTGCTGGAATCGCAAAATGTGCCTATTCCAGTGAAGGAGATCCGAGAATATACGAAAAACGACGAAATTTTGAAAAAAGTACTTTATTGGACTTGGCATCAATGGCCAAATACGGAAATAAAGGAGGAATTTAAACAATTCCATCGCAGGAAAACAGAAATCTCCGTCCATAAAGATTGTTTACTTTGGGGAAACCGATTGATAGCGCATGAAGGTACACGGAACAGATTTTTGGAATTACTTCATGCTTATCATCCAGGAATTGTAGCCATGAAGGCATGTGCTCGTAGTTTCGTGTGGTGGCCTAACATTGACAAGGACATCGAGAATTGCGTGGCAAAGTGTAAAACATGTCAAATTCATGCAAGTAATCCTCCAAAAGCTCCACGTCAATTCGTCGAAACTCCGTCAAATCTATGGTCAACCTTACACGTTGATTTTGCAGGCACATATAAAGGGAAAGTTTACCTAATTATCGTTGATGCAATATCGAAATGGCTTGAAGTATATATTATGGAGTCAATAGCATCAGATAATGGACGTTCTTCCGCCTTGAAGGAGCTCCATGAATTTTATAAGAAAAACCTTATCGAGTTTAGTACGATATCTCCATATCACCCATCTAGTAACGGACAAGCTGAACGTATGGTGCAAGTAACGAAGAAAATTCTCACCAAGCTAGAATGTGATATTGAATTGCAAGTTCAGCGAATGCTTTTCCGTCAACATACAACCGTTCATGCAGGAAAGGAAGCTGAGAACAGTATTGGATAAAATGCATCCATATGCACTGAAAAGCAAAACATCCACCAAAGATTCGAGTCAAGATCTTCGTTCTTTCAACCCTGGAGATTTGATTTATTTCTAGAACTACAACTCGTTAGGGCCAAAATGGTTAGAAGAATCCAATTATCAAATGGCAATATTATCAAGCGACATATTGACCAATTAAGATGAAGAGTCGAAGAGGATTTAGACAGGGAAGAATTAAAATTGCACAAGCAAGGCCTTGAAGAACAACTACCTAGAACAGACCTTCAAGAAATAAAAACACCCGAGTCTTTTCCCAAATCCCTGGCTCCACGACAACCATCCACAATACTGGTTCCAAATCCGGATTCTTATGTTTCAGACTCAGTTGAGTTTCAGAACACGAACATTAGACCGGAACCAGTGACAGCCAACCCTGTTGTTTCCACTGATACGCACGGTACACCAGTGATACCGAGGCCAGAGAGGACCGAAATTCCACCTCCAAAATCCCCTCGAGAAACTACATCAACATTGCGACCACGAAGAACATTAAAACGACCGTCATATTTAAAGAATTATGTTTCCAAATAAAAAAAGGAGAAATGTTATGTATTCAAATTAGCCGCCAATTCTCTTTAAGAATTGGTTACAAGTTGTTTAATAACCGCACCCAGAGAGGGCACACATATATATATATATATATATATATATATATATATATATATATATATATATATATTTCTCTTTTAGGAATCGATTGTAGAAATTTACAATCCCCAAAAATGACTGTAATTCTTCTTTATTTGTGGGTCTTGGAGCTTCTCGAATTGCTTTCACTCGTTCCTCGGTAGGTCGTACACTGTCTTCTCCAATAATATATTCCGAAAATGTGATTTTCTTAAGTCCAATTTCGCATTTCTCTTTTTTAACTGTAAGTCCTGCTTCCTGTAATTTTTCTAATACTTTTCTTAAATTTTCATCATGTTCTTCTCGATTTTTTCCGAACACGATAATGTCATCCAAATATGCCTTTGCTCCTGGGATGGAAGCCATAAGTGAATCCATAATTCGCTGAAAAAGGCCTGGTGCAATCGAAATTCCGAAAGGTAATCGTTTTACTCGGAATAACTCTTTATGCGTATTAATTGTAAGGATTTTTGTTGTTTCGTCATCAACCCGGAGTTGCTGATATGCTTGGGATAAGTCAAGTTTTGTAAAGAACTTAGCAGGAGTTAACAAGATTATGATCTCTGTTATCGTAGGTAAAGGATACGAATTCTTCTTTAGTGCGTTGTTTACTGTACTGCGGTAATCCTCACATAACCTCATTTTCCCATCTCTTTTCCTTGATGTGACCAATGGAGTTGCCCGTTCCGACCACGAAGAACATTAAAACGACCGTCATATTTAAAGAATTATGTTTCCAAATAAAAAAAGGAGAAATGTTATGTATTCAAATTAGCCGCCAATTCTCTTTAAGAATTGGTTACAAGTTGTTTAATAACCGCACCCAGAGAGGGCACACACACACACACACACACACACACACACACACACACACACACACACACACACATATATATATATATATATATATATATATATATATATATATATATATATATATAATAAGCTAGTTGCCATATTTTGTACGTAGTAGAACGTAAAGTAATAAAAAGCTAAATAAAACAAGACAAGTTGTTTTTAAAATACACAACAGTGACCATATTCGAATTTCAATATATATGTCATAAAATATAAAAACTAACCACTATAGCTTCTCATTATAGTAATAAAAACTAAACATTAATTTGTAATAATATTGTTATTAACTATTTAATGTTATGGAGAAGGGATATATGCCGTAAGTATGTTAGAATCGTGGACAAAGACAGATAGACTGCGGGAAGGAAAGAGACAGTTATAAATCAGCCTATCAGCGTCGCGTTTATATTGTAGTAGGTGTGGCATGGTCACATCTGGCTATAACTATCTCTTTCCCTCCCAGTCTAACTGTCTTTTTTCCCGCTTCTACCATTGTCACGTCACAAATCCCTTCCCCAAATTTGCAATAATTATTTTCTCGTAAAGTGCGAATAATTAATCGATGTAAAAAAATACGGATACTTTATTCACACCCGGTATATATATATATATATATATATATATATATATATATATATATATATATATATATATATATATATATATACCGGGTGTGAATAAAGTATCCGTATTTTTTTACATCGATTAATTATTCGCACTTTACGAGAAAATAATTATTGCAAATTTGGGGAAGGGATTTGTGACGTGACAATGGTAGAAGCGGGAAAAAAGACAGTTAGACTGGGAGGGAAAGAGATAGTTATAGCCAGATGTGACCATGCCACACCTACTACAATATAAACGCGACGCTGATAGGCTGATTTATAACTGTCTCTTTCCTTCCCGCAGTCTATCTGTCTTTGTCCACGATTCTAACATACTTACGGCATATATCCCTTCTCCATAACATTAAATAGTTAATAACAATATTATTACAAATTAATGTTTAGTTTTTATTACTATAATGAGAAGCTATAGTGGTTAGTTTTTATATTTTATGACATATATATTGAAATTCGAATATGGTCACTGTTGTGTATTTTAAAAACAACTTGTCTTGTTTTATTTAGCTTTTTATTACTTTACGTTCTACTACGTACAAAATATGGCAACTAGCTTATTATATATATATATATATATATATATATATATATATATATATATATATATATGTGTGTGTGTGTGTGTGTGTGTGTGTGTGTGTGTGTGTGTGTGTGTGTGTGTGTGCCCTCTCTGGGTGCGGTTATTAAACAACTTGTAACCAATTCTTAAAGAGAATTGGCGGCTAATTTGAATACATAACATTTCTCCTTTTTTTATTTGGAAACATAATTCTTTAAATATGACGGTCGTTTTAATGTTCTTCGTGGTCGGAACGGGCAACTCCATTGGTCACATCAAGGAAAAGAGATGGGAAAATGAGGTTATGTGAGGATTACCGCAGTACAGTAAACAACGCACTAAAGAAGAATTCGTATCCTTTACCTACGATAACAGAGATCATAATCTTGTTAACTCCTGCTAAGTTCTTTACAAAACTTGACTTATCCCAAGCATATCAGCAACTCCGGGTTGATGACGAAACAACAAAAATCCTTACAATTAATACGCATAAAGAGTTATTCCGAGTAAAACGATTACCTTTCGGAATTTCGATTGCACCAGGCCTTTTTCAGCGAATTATGGATTCACTTATGGCTTCCATCCCAGGAGCAAAGGCATATTTGGATGACATTATCGTGTTCGGAAAAAATCGAGAAGAACATGATGAAAATTTAAGAAAAGTATTAGAAAAATTACAGGAAGCAGGACTTACAGTTAAAAAAGAGAAATGCGAAATTGGACTTAAGAAAATCACATTTTCGGAATATATTATTGGAGAAGACAGTGTACGACCTACCGAGGAACGAGTGAAAGCAATTCGAGAAGCTCCAAGACCCACAAATAAAGAAGAATTACAGTCATTTTTGGGGATTGTAAATTTCTACAATCGATTCCTAAAAGAGAAATATATATATATATATATATATATATATATATATATATATATATATATATGTGTGCCCTCTCTGGGTGCGGTTATTAAACAACTTGTAACCAATTCTTAAAGAGAATTGGCGGCTAATTTGAATACATAACATTTCTCCTTTTTTTATTTGGAAACATAATTCTTTAAATATGACGGTCGTTTTAATGTTCTTCGTGGTCGCAATGTTGATGTAGTTTCTCGAGGGGATTTTGGAGGTGGAATTTCGGTCCTCTCTGGCCTCGGTATCACTGGTGTACCGTGCGTATCAGTGGAAACAACAGGGTTGGCTGTCACTGGTTCCGGTCTAATGTTCGTGTTCTGAAACTCAACTGAGTCTGAAACATAAGAATCCGGATTTGGAACCAGTATTGTGGATGGTTGTCGTGGAGCCAGGGATTTGGGAAAAGACTCGGGTGTTTTTATTTCTTGAAGGTCTGTTCTAGGTAGTTGTTCTTCAAGGCCTTGCTTGTGCAATTTTAATTCTTCCCTGTCTAAATCCTCTTCGACTCTTCATCTTAATTGGTCAATATGTCGCTTGATAATATTGCCATTTGATAATTGGATTCTTCTAACCATTTTGGCCCTAACGAGTTGTAGTTCTAGAAATAAATCAAATCTCCAGGGTTGAAAGAACGAAGATCTTGACTCGAATCTTTGGTGGATGTTTTGCTTTTCAGTGCATATGGATGCATTTTATCCAATACTGTTCTCAGCTTCCTTTCCTGCATGAACGGTTGTATGTTGACGGAAAAGCATTCGCTGAACTTGCAATTCAATATCACATTCTAGCTTGGTGAGAATTTTCTTCGTTACTTGCACCATACGTTCAGCTTGTCCGTTACTAGATGGGTGATATGGAGATATCGTACTAAACTCGATAAGCGTCGCGTTTATATTGTAGTAGGTGTGGCATGGTCACATCTGGCTATAACTATCTCTTTCCCTCCCAGTCTAACTGTCTTTTTTCCCGCTTCTACCATTGTCACGTCACAAATCCCTTCCCCAAATTTGCAATAATTATTTTCTCGTAAAGTGCGAATAATTAATCGATGTAAAAAAATACGGATACTTTATTCACACCCGGTATATATATATATATATATATATATATATATATATATATATATATATATATATATATATATATATATATATACAGGATGTTTCCTTTAATACAACTAGCGCTTTTTTGGGCGTACTAATGACTGTAGAAAAAAATGTTATATAGAAGAAATGATCAAGAATAAGGGGCTAATTTATTAATAATAACAAACCGAAAATTCGACCAGTGGTTTTCAAACAGCAGAACAAAATAATATTTTTTTAAATGGTATCCTATATAATTTTTTAACCCATTAGATAGAGAATTTTTTCTGATTTCAACGATATAAATATGGTATAGGGTTGTATGACAATTATTTCGAGAAAAATGGTATTAAAATAGTATATTAAAGAAAGTGTTTTATAAGACATGTTTTTTTCGCACGCGTCAAAATTTAAAAAACGAGCGTTAGCGAGTTTTCTAATTGACAAGTGCGAAAGAAAGTCTTTTAAAATGAATTCTTTATACTATTTTTTATATTTTGCGCTTTCTACAACAACATGTACTTACTCAATTTGTGATTTTATTTGTAAACATTTGTACATTTTCATGTAAATAATCTTCCCTAAATAAAAAAATAATAATAATTTCGACATTATATTATTAAAATGAATTGTCAATTAACTAAAAAGAAACGTCATCTAGTACCAACCGTCTAAAACAAAAAAATGCGTATCGAAATGAAAGTCATTACGATATGCAATTGCGTATCGTAATGACTTCATTATGAACGCAAAATATAAAAATAATGTTATAATATGACAATAGGCTATGCAATGCACAGATAAGTCTGTTGCCTAGTTACGCTAGTAGTAAACCCATTTTTTCTTACATTATTTCTAGTTTCTAATACCATTTTTCTCGAAATATTTGTTATACAACTCTATACTATATTTATATCGTTGAAATCAGAAAATTAATACTCTATTTAAAGGACTAAAAAATTGTATAGGGTGCCATTTAAAAAACGCAACGAACTTTCACTAGATAATTCATTGATCAAGAATCAGTTATGGAGAGCAGAAGCGAGATGGGGGCACATACAACAATAACAAATTATCAAAAATTTGAAGAAGTGCATATCAAATAAGAACCATTGGAAGAAATACCCTGGGATCGACAATTATATGAAAATGCTTTGCAAAGTATAAAGAAAGAAGAATGCATAACTGACAGTAATGAGCAAATTGACAAAGTATATGGCGACAATTCAATTACGATAAATAACGATATTCAGAAAACTAAAATTATTAATACAAACAGATTTTGTTGTACAATATGTAATAATAGTTTTATAAATAATTACCGCTTGAAAATGCATATGTGCATACATAGTGAAAAAAAAGATTTCCTCTGCCATATCTGTAATAAATATTTTAGAAAAAAGCATGATTTGCAAGTTCATATGAAAATTCACACAGGAATTAAGGAATATGAATGTACTTATGTAAAAAATTATTTTTACTAAAGCGTCATTTAAAAGACCATATGAAAATACATAGTGGAATAAGATTACAGGTGTACAATATGCAATAAACAATATACACATAGAAGTAATATATCGCAACATATGAAAATTCATAGAGATATAAAGGAATATAAGTGTGAAATATGCAATAAACTATTTACACGCAGTAATAATTTAGACAAACATGAAAATTCAGTGGGTCTAAGGAACATAACTGTTCAGTTTGTGATAAATCGTTTAGACAAAAACATCATCTCACAACTCATAAGAACACTCATAGTCGAAAAAATAATTCCACTTGATGTGTATGGTATTGTAACTTCTTTTCACATTTATGACAGTTTTTGTAAAACGACGTGCACCATTAAAGTGCTTTTTCATTATGAATTATAATTTGTTAATTATAAATTGTAAAGTTGTATTTATAGTGTAATATAATGCAATATACAGTGTGAACACTGAAAACCGTGACATACGCGTTTAACACGTTCAAATATTATCTGTCCCGCAAGACTAAAGAGTATCTGAATACCAGTTATCAGTATCACTTATAATTTATTAAGTATAATAATCATGGAAACGTATTAAGTAGCTGAAATGATTAGCTCGGGGCACTGTAATAATTATTCACAAATCCTGCCAGTCATATTTTTTTTAATTTTTCTGTTTTATTGTAAAATGAATTATTAAAAAATCTGATGTGGCCAGCACATTACTTCCCCTCAGTTTTATGTATTTTGCATAAATGTCATACAGAAAGTACCTTGTAAAAGATCATATTTCTTGTACATTACCTTAGACAGTTGTATGTATTTTATACAAATTCCATTCAGAATGTTTCTACCAAAGGATCCTATTTTTCCAGGAAAATTATAACACAAACATATTGTCAATTGCATTTGACACTGACACCTTTCAATCAGAATTTTCTTAATATAGCAGCTGTTTCCAGAGTTATAGCATAGTTGGCTAATATATCATATTTAATTTTTTTCCTTCCCTCACCTTAGGTAAGGAAGGTATTGTATTTGGTCAAAAAATTCGGTGGTGTTTTTGATGAATAAGCACGTTTTAAGGTCCCTAGAATACGATTTTACAATTTTACGATGATTATATATATACAGGCTGTTTCCTTTAAAACAACTAGCGCTTTCTTGGGTGAACTAATGACTTTAGAAAATAATGTTATATACAAGAAATGATCAAGAGTAAGGGGCTAATTTATTAATAATAACAAACCGAAAATTCGACCAGTGGTTCTCAAACGGCACAACAACATTATTATTTTTAAATGGTATCCTCTATAATTTTTTAGTCCATTAGGTAGAGATTTTTTTTTATGATTTTGTTCTACCATTTTAGAACCACTGGTTAAATATTCGGTTTGGTACTATTGATACATTTTTCCCTTATTCTTGATCATTTTTGGTATAAAACATTTTTCTCTAAAGTTGTTAGTTCGCCTAAAAAAGCTCTAGTTGTTTTAAAGGAAACACCCTGTATATATATATATGTGTGTGTGTGTGTTTATGTGTGTATGACAAAATTTTCTAATGTGATAACTCTAATACTACAATACCAAAAATTATAATTCTTTCGTATTCCTCTTCGTTACATCCATGTGAAGAGCTGAGTAGATTTTGGTTATAATAGGCCAACCGAAAGTGCCCTCATTTGAAGATTTTAACAGTTTTTGTTGAAAAAACGATGTTAAATATCATTTTTTCACATTTAATATTATTATAAATATTAAAGAATATCTTATTCATTATACGATTTGAATGCTTTGTATACTTCATATTAAATCGATATAGAGTTAAAAAATTATAAAGAAATTAAATATCATATATTAGCCAGCTGTGCCATAACTCTGGAAACAGCTGCTATATTAAGAAAATTCTGATTGAAAGGTGCCAGTGTCAAGTGTAGTTGACAGTATGTATGTGTTATAATTCTACTGGAAATATAGGATCTTTTGCTAGAAACTTTCTGTGTGGAATTTGTAGAAAATACATACAACTGTCTAAGGTAATGTACAAGAAATAGGATCTTTTACAAGGTACTTTATGTATGATATTTATGCAAAATACATAGAACTGAGGGGAGGTAATGTGCTGGCCACATCAGATTTTTTAATAATTTATTTTACAATAAAATAGAAAAATTATAAAAATATAAAACTGGCAGGATTTGTGAATAATTATTACAGTGCCCCGATCTAACCATTTCAGCTACTTAATACGTTTCCATGATTATTATACTTAATAAATTATAAGTGATACTGGCAATGTGCTGGCCACATCAGATTTTTTTATTTATATTTTACCTCTTATCATTTTGCAGTGGTCTTTTTTAAGCTAATATTATCTGAATCAAACAAATTTGTTAGTTCTTCGGGTTTATGAATTTTACTGTCTAGCACGGTATAATAAGCTAAGGTAACGCCACTGGTTGTATTTCGCGGTCAAACATAGTACACTTAGTTCCACGCATATTCGCAGTGGCGGTAGTGCAGTTGGACTATTGTATGTGGTTTATAAGATACTTGTTTAATAAGTTCAACGTCATTATTTAATTGTGTTGTAATTGAATTGCCTTAAATTTAAGGTAAGGACAAAGTAGAATAAGCATTTTTTATGTATGTCATTATTTGAGTAACTAATTTAACATAATTTTGTGACAATTGTATTACTGAGATCTCAACATAACCCCATTTTAACTTCAAAATTGTAAGCTTTATAGCATTATTCACTTATATACACAGGTGTAAATATCTATAAATAAATATAAAATTTAATTATAATTGAACATGAAATTTCTTGAGTGGAAGTTATATAATATACAGTGGCTGTAGTCTGATATTAGTTTACTGCCTAAATCCAACAATAATAATAATTTATTTTTGTCTAAATAGTACTGCTATTTATTATTGCAATCAAGTTTACTTTATTATCAAAAATTTATGTTGTAATTAGAATAAATACACACAAGAACAATTATAATCATATTTTTTTGATGTGATTGGACATTTTCTTTGTTGGAATCACATTGGGAAGCCCCAATTATTTAAAATTCTTCAACCTTTGCCATGTACCGATTTTGACTCTTAGCTTTGTTATAATCTAAATTTACAATTTTAGAACAGAAAATATAGAAACCGCACATGTTTCGTACCCAACTGCAAGTCAGGATATTAATCTTCGAGTGAAAAAATGTCATAAAAGATAATATACAATTTGCGAAATATGTTTTTATCTACGAAATCTAGTTTGTACTCAAACTGTATATACTCGTAAGTTAATATTGTATCTCATAGTTTGAAAATTAAATTTATTACCTGTCTTAATATTTATTTTGTTTCTTGCCCATGGTGTAAGAACATTCTTCTTTTACCGTGATCTTTTCCTATCATATTTACTTGAATCACCTTTCTTTTTACCTCCCGCTAACCTTGGTAAGGGAGGTATTGGGATCGTGCTAAAAATCGCATATCGAGATTTTGGTAAATGAGCATGTTTTAAGGTCCCTAGAATCCAATTTTAACATTTTCACGATGATGTCTGTGTATGTGGATCCTCCACTCTAACTCAAATACTATCATTCAGAAAATTTTGAAATCTTGTATTTCGAACTTTTTCTGTATTGGAAAGAGCCCATTAGATTTTGGTGAAAATCGGATAACCGGAAATGACATATTATTAGAAGCTCAAAATAGTTTTTCTTCGAAAAATACCTTTAAATGTTATTTTTTCGAGATTAATGTTATTATAAAAAATAAAGATTATTAAATTTTCTATAGATTTGCATTAATACTTTTTCTATATATTTTATGGATAAATTTATAAAATCTATAATTTAAATCCCAGAGCCTACGCTTTAAACAAACAAAACGCAGTTATTCAAATATATGTAACTGACAGATAAATGTTACTATCAAAGAACTAATCATTTCAAAATAATATTAGTAACGTTTTAAAAAGGAAAAAGCAAATAGAACAATAGAAAAGGAATTCAATACAATTTCCAGCATAAGTAAATATGTAGGTATGTATTTAGATTAATAAAAATTAACGATTCACAAAAATATTTAAGCTATTCCTCCTGTTTGGATTAGTGAATTCTATTCTATCGCGGTATTTAACATTTAATCTTCATTTCATTATAGTTCCGGTGGCTCTATGGTTAGAGCAACGCCTCATGTCATGAGTGCCCTCGGAGCTCTGGGTTCGAATCTCACTAAGGCATGGATGAGTTCGAATGTGAACCCACTCTGTAATTGGGATTTAATCCTGTTGAGGGATTTAAAAAAAAGGTTGTTACTTGGATTAGATTAGACTATATTTTATGAAATAAACTGTCAAAATTAGAGTAAAATTCGCTAATTCAAAAATTAGTATTAATGTAATCTTTTTTTGTGACTCGGGCTGTAAATGGCGGGAGGTATTGTGATGGCCACACCAGATTTTTTACGTTAAATTACTGAAAATAATATTATTTAATATTTTCTTGCTATAAAATGAATTAATTTATATTTATTAAATAGTTGTATGTAAATAAATTTTATTGCATAATACATAGTTTTAGAAATACTACATAAAATTGTTATAAATGACGATTAAATGTTAAGAATACTAAAACACAATAACAAATCTAGATGACCGTCGCCTGGCCGAACCCGGTCACGCGAAATCCTCCTCCACGCCGTGATTATTTCTGCAAAAGAATTAACACATAACAAATGCTCAGTGAGGAGGCAATCATTTACGAAAGGTTCGGGCATTCACACACCGTACACACATGTTGGCAACTACGGGCAGTACCGCTAATTACTACGGAACCTCTGCCGCTTCGGTGGTGATCCGGAGACAATCCTCTTAACCAACTGGATCAGATCACTACAGCCCTAACTGCTGCTACGCTGGCGACCACAGATGCGGGTCACTACAGCCTTCCCAGCTGCTACCGTTGGCGACTATCGGGTTCACACGAGCGGCCACTACGGAACCACTGCCGCTTCGGTGGTGATCCGGAGACATTCCTCTTAACCAACTGGATCAGATCACTACAGCCCTAACTGCTGCTGCCGTTGGCGACACCAGATGTGGGTCACTACAGCCTTCCCTGCTGCTACGCTGGCGACCCTCGGGTTCACACGAGCGGCCACTACGGAACCACTGCCGCTTCGGTGGTGATCCGGAGACAATCCTCTTAACCAACTAGATCAGATCACTACAGCCCTAACTGCTGCTACCGTTGGCGACCACAGATGTGGGTCACTACAGCCTTCCCTGCTGCTACGCTGGCGACCCTCGGGTTCACACGATGCGGCCACTACAGTACCCAGTACTGCTCACACGCACACTCACAATCATACACATGCTAGATTAACTCTCTCACCTGAATCATTATAATATCGATGTTCTCACACTGAAATCTAGAAATAAACTGAAATAAAATACGTGAATACCAGTATCATTAAATGTAGCTCTTATCCAACAGCATCGGTTACGTACCTAAATAGCTAATTCAAATTAAAACATAATAAATTTAATAAAAATAATCTTACGCAAAATAATATCTGTGACAAAATATGTTATTTTTTCTTTCTTTACCATACTTTTGAAGCATCCAAGACATGTTTGTAACACAGGAAACAGCGAGTGGCGTTACCTTAGCTCTATATATATATATATATATATATATATATATATATATATATATATATATATATAGGCTGTCCCATAACTTCAGGTACATATTAGAAGGGCATATAGTTCTTAATGTCCTGATTACGGAACAAAAAGAATTTTTTCAAAATTCAAAAGTTAGTTTTTGAGGTTTTTGAAGGAAACAGTTTTGGGACACTGGTTGAATAGGTAGTTTTAATAATTTGATTTTTTTTCATTACATACACATCTCCCATACTTAATTGGTGTGACAAAGCTTTACGTAATTGCATAAATTAATTTCATTGTTAAATTATTTTATGTAATAGTTATAACTAATTTCACTATTATAGTATCCAGGGGTACAAAAAATGTTCTTCTTAAGTGAACTACCCTTAATTATAGGAATTTTGAAAAAATTCTTTTTGTTCCGTAATCAGGACATTAAGAACTATATGCCCTTCTAATATGTACCTGAAGTTATGGAACACCTGTATATATATATATATATATATAAGTTACCACAGCCCATATAGCTGAGGTTGCAGTTCCCAGGGTTACACCCGACACCGGAAAGCATAAACTATATAAATTGTAACTTTACTTATTTTTAGTCAGTCTGATGTAACCATTCATAAATTTCACACAAATAAACTTTAAATGTAATAAAATTAAATAAATAATATATTGTAACTTGTGACATAATAAAAGATTAGCGAATATAATCTTTTAACTTACAATAAAAATCTTTTTAAAAACCCTTCCGCGAACCTTAAAAATATAACTGGCGCAGTCTTAAAGGATTTTTCGGGCGATTTCCGTGAATAGTGAAATCCGCGTTCGTTCTCAAACGATTTACCGAATATCGGAAGGCTGAAGAAGAACGAAGAAAGAAGACGTCCCGTGCCAATCCAAGTTCATCCACATCCACGAACGTACATCGTAGACGCAGAACCAGGCCCTGACGAATACAGAGCAGCAGGAAGCAGCACGACCCATGGACAAAGTCATCATTCTTCTATTGTGAGTTGCACATGTCACATAGTAATCAATACCACTCAGACTCAGATTCTGATTTAGAATCAACTAAAAATAATAATAACTCATCTGACTCAGAACCAGAATTCCCTTATCATATAACTTTTAGCCCAAATTTAACTAAGAAAAAATCCACAAAAATGGCACAACCACAAACACAAACGGAAGTACCATTAGTACCCCCACCAAAACTTGAAAAAATTTATTTAGACATGATCCCTGATTTTCATGGCGACAGTAAGCTATTATCCAGATTTTTGGAAATATGCGAAAAACTTGTCAATAAATTTTATAATTTGGTTGATCTTAACGATTTCCAAAACGAATTTTTGATGTCAAGCATCCTTTCGAAAATTAAAGGTGATGCAGCGGTAAACATCGCTAGCACCACAATTACAAAATGGGAAGATCTAAAACAAGCCCTACTTAACACCTACTCAGACAAAAGAGATATGTACACATTAAATATCGAAATTACTGAATTAAAACAAGGGAATGAAACAGCCTTTGAATTTTATAACCGTGTACAAGATATCTTAAACTTACAAATTTCCTATATAAACAATCAAGTTACTACACTCGCTAGACCCGTCTTAACCGAATATTTCAAAAACTATGCACTTAGAATTTTATTACGTGGACTTAAAGATCCCCTTGGTACTCTCATGAGGACCAAAGATCCAAAAGACATGAACACTGCATTAAATATGTTAACCAACGACTTTCAACTTGAAACACATAGTCGTACACATACACATTTTCAACATAAAAATAATTCACAGCAATCACCTAGACAAAAACAGAACATACACACGCAATATAAACAAACACAACACCCACAACTAACATATAGACCTTTTCCACCCACTAACCAAATTTTTAAACAAAACAATAATCAATTCCCTACAAACCAACAATTTAAGAAACCATTCAATACCCAATACCCTAACAATCAAATATCTAAACAAAATAATCAATTCCAACAAAACGTCTTTAAACCAAACCCTAACTATAAAGCCCCCAAACCGACACCTATGAGTATCAGCACTAGGCAATCGATGACACCACGCGCGACATCCAATCCCTATCGTCCACAACAATTCTACCCGTCTCAAAACAGACCTAACTACATAGCAGAGGAATTATTTACAACCGAATTAGACGATTATGTAAATGTAGAGCCAGAAACTGACGATCATAATGTAGACTATTCCGAGAATGATTTAAACCCCATTTACTACGTTACTGAACTCGATCAGGACGAGTTTTTTCCAACACTAGCCTCGGAACAAACATCGAACTTATGAATGTTATCCATAATCATAGCGAATTACCATTCGTAATTTTCCCTGAATTAAACTTAAAAGCTTTGATCGACACTGGTAGCACGCGTTCATTCATTAACCCAATTATTGCAAATAAATTTTTCAAGAATCAAATTAAAAATGATCCATTTAAAATTACTACAGCTCACGGAACATCAGTTGAAAATTTTAGTATTGTAATACCAGCAACAAAATTATTTAATTCTCCTAATATGTTACTAAAGTATCATTTATTCGACTTTCATAAAAATTTTGACATTCTTTTAGGACTAGACAATTTAAAACTATTAAATGCTAGTATTGATTTAGTAAATGACAAAATAACTACACCAAATCAAGAAATCAAAATTCATTATCACCAAATTCTCCCTAAATCACACTATATAAAAATTCCCCCTAATTCCGAAAAATTATCTAAACTGTTTATTCATAACATCGAAAATGGCGAAGTGTTTATTCCAGAAACAAAAATAAACGACATAACTATTCCCGAAGGTTTGGCTACAATACAAAATTACCAAATTATTTACCCCATTATTAACTCAAGCGAAAACGAAGAAATTATTAACTCTGTAAATTGCGTACAAGTTCACTCTCTAAACAATTTTGAAATAAACAATCTAAATTTTAATCAAGAAATAGAAAATAATAATTTTGATATGAGTAAAGTGAGACTCGACCACATGAACGAGGAAGAGAAGCGCGAGATAACAAAACTGCTGACGGAGTACTCTGAGATCTTTCACTACGACAATAAGACATTGACATTCACTAATGAAATAAAACACTCCATACGTACAAAGGATGAAGTACCTGTCTACACCAAAACATACCGATACCCCGAAATTCACAGACAAGAAGTTCAAACCCAAATCCAAAAAATGTTAGAACAAAATATAATCCGTCCCTCTAACTCTCCATGGTCCTCTCCTATTTGGGTAGTCCCCAAAAAACTAGATGCATCAGGTAAACGGAAATGGCGTTTAGTTATTGACTACAGAAAAGTCAACGAAAAAACTATTGACGACAAGTACCCCTTACCTAACATAACCGACCTACTTGACAAACTAGGACGCTGTCAATATTTTTCCACACTAGACTTAGCATCTGGCTTCCACCAAATTGAAATGAATGGAAAAGACATCCAGAAAACAGCTTTTAACACCGACAACGGACACTATGAATTTTTACGGATGCCATTCGGACTAAAAAATGCACCCGCCACCTTTCAGAGAGTAATGGACAACGTTCTTAGAGATTTAGTTAACAAAATTTGCCTTGTATATTTGGATGACGTAATTATATTTAGTACATCTCTTCAAGAACATATTCAAAATTTAAAAACAGTTTTTAACCGACTAAAGAAAGCTAACCTAAAAATACAACTTGACAAATCAGAATTTTTACGAACCGAAGTAGAGTATCTTGGACATGTAGTAACCCCAGAAGGTGTGAAACCTAATCCTAATAAACTTAGCGCTATTCAAAATTATCCAATCCCCAAAACTACTACACAAATAAAGGCATTTTTAGGACTCTTAGGATACTATAGACGATTCATAAAAAACTTTGCACATCTAACCAAACCCATGACCAAATGTTTAAAGAAAGACTCCAAAGTAAAGTACAAAGACCCTGAGTACATTCAATGCTTCAATACTTGTAAAAATCTCCTGATGAATGAACCAATACTCCAATACCCAGACTATACAAAAACATTTAACGTTACTACAGATGCGAGTGACTACGCCATTGGCGCTGTCTTATCGCAAGGCACTATCGGTTCCGACCTTCCTATTGCTTATGCTAGCAGGACGTTGAACGATACTGAAAAAAATTACAGCACAACTGAAAAAGAATTACTTGCCGTTGTATGGGCCACTAAATATTTTAGACATTACATTTTTGGAAGAAAATTTAAAATTATTACCTACCATAAACCTTTGCAATACCTTCACTCATTAAAAGATCCACATTCCAAACTAATGCGTTGGAGAACTAAACTTGAAGATTACGATTATGAAGTAGTATACAAAAAGGGCAAGCTGAACACAAACGCAGATGCTCTTTCGAGAATAGAATTAAATGTAAACACACTAGATGCAGGCACTCAAAATCTTCTTGATTACATTGAAAACTTTAATAAAAATTTTAACCCTGATAACGACACACAATCCTTAGTAGTAAACCCCGATGAAGAGGAACAAAAAGATCCCGAAACTGACCAAACAATCCATTCAAACCCTGAAAGTCCCATTGTTGGCATAACAATTACCGAATCCCCAATAAACTTTGGCAAAAATCAAATTTTTATATCTCTCGTAAAACACTCTCCATCTAAACCAAAGATAAAGAAATTTCACGTTGATAAAATGAGGCTTTACGTTCAAATATCTGAAACAAACTTCGAACAGGACATTGTTGATTTTATAAAACAATACATCACCCCTAATGCTACATATTATCTCTATTTTGAAAATCCCATTTATGAACAATTCAGTAATGCACTTCAAAAATATTTCAAAAATTTAGAAATTAAATTTATCAAAAGTAATACAAAATTAATAGATATAGAACAAGAAGATGAAATTCAACAAGTCATCACGAATTACCATGAAGGAAAAACAAATCATCGAGGAATAAACGAAACTCATACACAAATTAAAAAACGTTACTACTGGCCTAACCAATTAAAAACTATTACAGACTACATAAACAAATGCGAAGTATGTTTGGCTGCAAAATATGAAAGAAATCCTATTGAACCAAAATTAAATATCACCCCTACTCCTAATAAACCACTGGACACTTTACACATAGACACATTAACATTAGAAAATGCTAAATTTCTTACTATTATTGACGCTTTCTCGAAATATGCACAAGCATATAGAGTAAACTCAACAAATGCTGTCGAGATCGCAAACAAATTAACACATTTCTTTTCACACCACGGAATACCAAAATTTATCACTTCAGACAACGGACTCGAATTTAAGAACAGTATTGTAAAAGAACTATTAACTCTACACAAAATCGAAATTCATTTCACCTGCTCGCAAAACCCAAATTCTAACGGTTTAGTCGAAAGATTCCATTCCACCCTAATAGAGCACATTCGATTATTTAACATGCAAGAAAATTTTAAAAATAATTCCATAGATGAAAAGGTGCACTATGCACTTTTAGCATATAATAACACAAACCATAGTACAACAAATTTAAAACCTAGCGAAATCATTAATGGCCATTTGGAAACAAATTCACCTCTCGATATAGAACTAGAAAAACAAATAACGCAGGATTATATCGAAAAACATAAAGAAAGAACCAAACTAGTGTACAAAAATATTAATAACAAGTTGCAGGAAAACAAAACAAAAACAATTAGTAAAATAAATGAGAATCGCGAAGAACTCCCGGAAATACCAAAAACAATTTATGTTCAGAATAAACAAAAGGTCAATAAAACAAAAAATCCAAAATTTAGAAAAGAAAAAATGAAATCAATTAATAAAAATTTAAAAATAGCTGAAATCGATACAGAAAATAATGACAAAAAGCAAACTAAAATTCATCTTGCTAATATTAAAAGACCCAGAAAAATAATTAATAAAAATCCCGCAATTCCAGGTCCATCTACTTCCCGTGCTCATACGGAATAGATGTGAAGGACATTACCCTCAATCCAGGACTTTTAGCAATTAATCTCGGACCTGCAAAACTACAAAGAACACAACACACGTTTGTACACTATTACGATCTACATCCACTTAAATCACAGTATGAAAACTTAAATAAACAATACACAAATCTTATAGAGACACTAAACATAGACAAAATAACTGAAAGACTTCGAAAATAACAACAAAATTATAGAATATTTAAAGAACAATATCAATGAAAAATTCAGTCATTTATCCACCCGCACTCGGATAAGACGAGGTATAGTCAATGGTTTAGGAACTGTTGTAAAAGCCATTACAGGAAATTTAGATGAAGAAGATAACAAAAGATACACAAAAATTTTAAATCACCTACAAGAAAACCAATTTAAATTAAATAATCAAATTAAACATCATTACTCCGTTAGTCACCAAATAATAAAATATTTTAACAAGACTGTCGACACTATCAGACAAAACGAAATCACCCAAAAATTAAAAATTGAACAGCTCATGCATTTGGCTATTAGCGGCACAAAAAATGACGACAAATTATTTATTAAAGATATTTATAATCAACTAAACACTTTGTATACATTAACATTTAACACTCTTCAAGACATTGAAAATTCTCTCACATTTTGTAAACTTCACACTATACACCCCAGTATAATAAAAACACATGACCTTTATGAAGAACTAAACAAAATTTCGAAATATTACAATGATGAGTTGCCATTTGAAACAAATTTAGAAAATATTTCAGAAATCGAAAATTTACTATCAGTTAATTGCAAATTGCAAGATAACAAAATTTTATATTTTATTGAAATTCCAATAAATTATGAAACGCATTTCGATCTAATTCATTTAATTCCAACCCCCACAAAACATGATTCTAATTTCATTACTATTATACCCAATCATGATTATATTCTGAAGTCTGAAACTGGTCAAATAAGATCTCTATGTGGTACGTGTACCCGCAATAAAAGAAACGTATTCCAATGTCCTAAGAAAATCAAGGAAATAACCGAAGACTCCTGTGAGACTAACTTCCTAACGAAGAACACTGTCGAAAACTGTCATTTCGTCAAACTAAATATAAGAAGTAACCATCTCGAATATTTGGAGGAAATCAACCAATATTTGGCCATATTTCCGCACCCCGAAAAATTGGAAAGTAAATGCAGTCACGCCGATAATATAAGAAGCCTTCAAGGTATACTTCTCATCAAAGATGATGGATGTAAATTGCAAATTCAAAACAAAGAACTCGACTTCAAACATGGTACATTTGGCAAACCTACCGTAATTGAGAATTACGAAATAAATTTCAACAACACACAAATTCCCAAAACTACAATTGAATTGAATAGCATCTCCGAACTCAGACCAATAAACAAGGTAGAAGACATCCTGTACGACGATATAACACCATACGAAGAAGATGGCACCAAATACCCCGTTTTGGCATTATATGTTATAATTATTATTGTTGCTATTATTTCTGTCATAGTCTATCTTAAAAGGAAACTTCCACTCAAATCCACGAGAAGAAACCAGTCCCCAGCCAGGGACATTGAACTTCACCAGACAACTTCAACCCCCAGGTCGCCGCTGAAGCTTCCTGATGAAGCCCAATTCTAAGGAGGGAGGAGTTACCACAGCCCATATAGCTGAGGTTGCAGTTCCCAGGGTTACACCCGACACCGGAAAGCATAAACTATATAAATTGTAACTTTACTTATTTTTAGTCAGTCTGATGTAACCATTCATAAATTTCACACAAATAAACTTTGAATGTAATAAAATTAAATAAATAATATATTGTAACTTGTGACATAATAAAAGATTAGCGAATATAATCTTTTAACTTACAATAAAAATCTTTTTAAAAACCCTCCCGCGAACCTTAAAAATATAACTTATATATATATATATATATATATATATATATATATATATATATATATATATATATATATATATATATATATATATATATATATATATATATATATATATATATATATATATATACATTAAATAAATAATTTAAATTTGTGAAACCAAAAACTTTGTCAATAATAAATATTTTTATCAGTAAAAATGTACAATATCTGATTATTAAAAATTACAACAAACCATTATTAAACATCATTTAATTTTATAGATTTTATTTGATGATTGACAACTGACAGGTGATAATTTTTTGGTTTTTGTGAACAAGGTTTGCATTATGACCAATAAAAGGGCAGAATTTATATCCCTTTCTAAACCAATGCTATTTTCTTACATGAAACGAAGTATAGATTTATCGTTAAGTTAATATAAATGTATTCGAATGTTGTGTTTTCTTCTTATTTAATATAAACTTGTTTAAAATATCAATGATTTATTGTTGTATCGTCTCCTACTTTTACATTTTTAATTTGTACAGCTAATATAAAACATTGTGTAAATGAAGCTCTAAACTACAGCGCCATCAGTGCCATCTATGATGCAAATTTTAATATTTATATTTTATAACCTTACAAAATGTAAATAAAATTGTGGTGTAATTTTTAATACATTTTAAATCTGTGCTTCCGAAACGTTAGTTTATGTTATACAGAACTTTAACTTAAAGGTAACATTATAAGTTCTGAAAGATTTTATATAAATTTATGAAATTATGTTTCAGACGATTGTCAAGTTGGAAAGAATTCATGTGTTCATCTGTTCCATTTGCGAAACGAATCTTCACTAGTTAGGTAATTAATTGATCAAAAAGCAATCATGGAGAGCAGCACGGAGATTATGGAACATTCAACAACTAATTGTCAGAAGTATGAAGAACTTTATATTAAAGAAGAACTTAAGAATCAAGAAGCAGTAATGGACACTCAACAATACACGGTTAGCGGTAATGTAGACGTCGAAAATACAGCAACAATAAATAATTATCCAAAGTTTGAAGAAATTTTTATTAAAGAAGAAAATTTACAGGACAGTGAATTATATGGAAATGTTTTGCAAACTGTAAAGAAGGAAGAATATGTAACTGATAATGTTATACAAATTGGCAATGAATGTTGTTCAGTATGTGAAAAAATATGTCCACCAGACAGTGATTTAGAAAGTCGTATGAGACGCCATATACATTGTCCTACTTGTCATAAATTATTTACACGGAAAGATAGTTTAAATAAACATATGAAAATACATAGTGGAATTAAGGAACATCAGTGTACGGTGTGTTATAAATGGACCTTTCCAATTTAAAGAGATAGAATATATGCGCAATGGGGATCTGCGCATAGTAAGAACAACTGTGATCTATGACGTTTGATTCTAAAAAAATTAGACGTAAAATGTAAGATAACTTTAAAAAATCTTATCGAAATTAGTTACAAAAGCTTTTATTGAAGGTAAAATGTCTAACGATGCAAATTTTCACTGAGAATACAGGTATTTTAATGACTGCAATATTTTTGACGTTTTGTTTGACAGCCCAACTGGCAGTTATTCGCGCCATTTTCTTACTATTTGCAGCGATAGAAAGAAATAGCCCTTAAATTGGAAAGGTCCATTATTTACACGAAAAGATGCATTAAATGTCCATGTGAAAATTCACTCTGAAACAAGAGCATATAAGTGTCCGACATGTAATAAATCATTTACACATACTCATCATTTAAAAGACCATATGAAAATGCACATTGGAATAAAAGACTATAAATGTCCAACATGTCATAAATCATTTACACAAAATAGTCATTTAAAAACCCATATCAAAATTCATAGCGGAATAAAAAACTTCGAATGTACAATATGCAATAAATCATACGAAATTCTCCTTTAAAAAGACATATGAAAATTCACAGTGGGAATAAAGACTATAAGTGTGAAACATGCAATTAACAATTTACACTAAGTCTTTAGCCAGACATAACACAATTCATAATAAGAGAATATAAGTGTCATGTAAAAAACCATTTATATCAAATTAAGCAAAATTATAAATAAACGCATATAAACATTCAACATGTAATGAATCTTATAAACGATCTTCTCATTTAAAAGACCATATGAAAATTCGCAGTGGAATGAAAGACTATAAAAACAGTACTCAGCTCTCCGCTTGACGGATCCGTTCGTCCGACTAACCTACGACGACCTATAATGAATGATTCATATCTCGGTTCATATGCTCAGAATACTCTTCATCCTGTCTCTATTCGTTCTACATTAACACTTGTAGCATTGTGTGGTCGGGAAACTTCGGGTCTGGTGGTGGGGATAACCAGCCCTTTTGGCATTAGGAAGGCATAGCATTTGTGAGACATAGCGTTTCGGAATTGTAGGATTAGAACACCTGGCACGCACTCGTTTCTCATTTTGTCATATATTGTGTACTTTGTCTCATTTGCTACTATCATTTAAAAGTACATGTTTGTGTCTATACAAAGTCAAAAAAATATGAATACGTGTACTGCAAAGCAGAATTGATTCTATTCTATTTTTGCTGTAACCTGTTCTTAAAAATCAGTCGTATACGAAATCTTTTCATCAGTAACTCATTCCGTAACACATATAAAGTGGTCAAAATACCCATATAATTTGGTTATGTTTATTATAAAATCAACCGTCGAATGTAAAGCTGAGTATTTATAGTAAACCGCTAAGTAACCGACCGCCGGAGAAATGGATCCCTTAAATGGATAGCTAAGTAATGGGATTTAAGCCATAAGCAAATTACAGATAGTAGAAATCTAACGCAACAAATGATAATTCATAGTGGGACTAAGGATTTCATTGTTCGATGCGTGGAAAATCATTTACACATAAGTCTGGTCTCAAAAGGCATATTACCACTCATAGCCGTGAAATTAAATCCACTTGATATGAAATAGAAAAATATATGTGTGTAAATTTGAATATTTAAAACTTTACAAACTAGATACTTATGTAATTAATAACATAATTGAAAATTGTAGTGATATTACTTCCATACTTAATTCAATTAATAAACAAGTAATAATAAATTACATTAATACTTTCTAATCATTTTAAGCGATGCGTGACATATATTTCCGGGTCAGTGATTACCGTCACTTATTTACAATGTAGTAGTAATTAAAAGATTTATCATTTATTTGTCAAATCAAGTTTCACAACTAACTGGTTAATTTTGTGCATTGTATATATGTTACAGTGAAAGTAGATAGTGGGAAAATTTGCACATTGTCGATAATTAAATGTAGAGTGTTGCCAAAAACTACTTACTTCTTCAGTAACCTCACCTAACGCACAAAAGTCATTCTTGGTAAACTCGGAGTGATTTTAGTGCGTTAGATAAGGTCATATTTAGTTTAATTGCAAGCGAAAACAGTTTTAAGTGAATTTCTACATATGCCGGACAATTGAAATTTGTTTGTGGAAGCTTTTAATTAAAACAACCTTTTAATTAATACAAAACAAAGAACATGTTTATTACTACGCCATTACAACAACTTGCGTGCAACTTGCATCGGACAACTTGACTAACTATTTTAGGATTCGTACAAACATACATAACATGATTATTCAATGTAGAGTTCGTTCATACAACACACTTAACTTTGCTATCCCTCAACACCCCTTCTCAAAGTCCCAGTGTCGTTGTTACTCTTCTTGTTGACTAATCATCGACTAGTCCGAGTGTGGAACGGAAGCGTCCAAACGGTTCCCTCGCCAACGGCTTGGTGAGGATGTCCGCAGTCATCTCATTGGTGGGGCAGTACTCCATGCGGATGATCTCCCCTTCTCGCAGATCACGCAGGTAGTGGTGGCACACGTCAATATGTTTCGTACGTGCACTGCATCGATCTGAGTCGATCATCTTTATGCAGCCTTGGTTGTCCTCGAACAACACCGTTGCGTCCTTGACTGGTACCTGCAGATCAGCCATCAATTGTCGCAGCCATTGCAGCTCACGGCACGCATGTGAAACCGCAACATACTCTGCTTCCGTTGACGAAAGCGCCACAGTCGTCTGCTTCTTGCTTGACCACGACACTGTCGCACCACCGAGTTGAAACAGAAAACCGCTGGTAGACTTTCTGTCCTTTCGATCGCCAGCCCAGTCAGCGTCGACGAACCCTTTCAGCTCTAGGTCATCTCCAGCAGGCAACATCAACTTTCGGTTGATCGTGGAAGCCAAGTAGCGCATCACACGCTTTACCGAATTCCAATCACACTCCGTCGGTGCCTCGACTTTCCGACAGAGAATTCCAACTGATAGAGCGATGTCAGGTCTTGACACTGTTGCTAAATAAAGCAGTGACCCAACTGCCTGTCGGTAAAGCTTGTTATTGGGTAAAAGTGGACTGTCTGCGTCGTTGCTAAGAAAACCGGTCTCCATCGGAGTAGCCACTGGTTTTGCTTCCATCATTCCATGCTCTTCCAGCATGTGTTGTATCTTGGTTTGCTGATGTACTAGGAATGATCCATCTTCTTTCCTCTCCACTTGAATGCCGAGATAATGCTTGACATCTCCAAGATCAGTAATTCCGAAGTATCGGCTCAGCTGCTTGCTGATTTGTCTTGTTACTCGAGCACTTTCTCCAACAACGAGCATATCATCCACATACAGCAACACGTGAACTAGATCTCCATTGTGTTCCTTGCGCGTGAACAGACAGGGATCAGCTCTACTTTGCTTGAATCCTTCCTGATTCAAGGTGGTTGTAGCCGTCTTATTCCAGGCTCGTGCAGCCTGTTTGAGCCCATAGATGCTTTTTCTTAGTCTAAGCACTTTTTCTTCAGCACCTGACACTTCGAAGCCCTCCGGTTGCTCCATGTAGAGCTCCTCCAAAAGTTCACCGTTCAGGTAAGCGCTTTTTACGTCAAGATGTCTTACATGTTGTCCGTGCTTCGCCGCATACGCTAGAAGAACTCTCACTGTTTCGTGTTTCACAACTGGCGCAAAGGTTTCTTCGTACTCTTCCCCATAGCGTTGTGAAAAACCACGAGCTACAAGTCGGGCTTTGTGAGTGTGAATATTACCTTTCTCATCCAACTTAGCTTTGAAGACCCACTTCGCCGAAATGGCTCGTTTTCCAGCAGGCAGATCAGCCAGCTCGAATACTTTATATTTTTCTAGCATAGCCATCTCTTGCTCAGCAGCTTGTTGCCATTGGCTCCGCTCGTGTTTGGGTAACAACATCATTTCGTCCCAAGTAGCTGGCTCAGCTACTCTCACTGTTTCTACCTTATTGCAGTATCTGCCAGATTGCATTCCACGATTGATACGTGTCGAACGACGAATCTCCGGCTGGAGCGAAGGCATCTGCTTCTCCCCTTCTGGCGGTGGTGAGACTGGCTTGAGTTGAGGCATTTTTCTTACACCAGGAGGCCTCCCTCGTCGGCATCCACTTCGGATTTCTGCTTCCTGTTGAGTTAACTGCGAGGGGTTAGTTTGAGCAGGCGTCACATCCATCTCCGGCTGAAGTGGAATTACCTGGGCAGGGGCCACGTCCGGCTCCTCATCACTAGCACTGTCATCGGATTCATCGCTGAACATCTCACACTCCCCGTGGTCAGTCAAGGGATGCACCTTCTCTGGAGTCGCATCGCGGGTCACCTCAATGACCGGCTCGATGATGCGAACCGACTGAGCAACCCAAACCATTCCAGAGTTTGGATTCAGAATCCGATAGCCCTTGGTATCAGTTTCGTAGCCAATGAGTACTCCCTCTTTGGCCTTGTTATCCCACTTGGTGCGCCTAGCATCCGGCACATGTGAGTAAACTTTGGAGCCAATCACTCGGAAATGACTGATGTCCGGCGGATTTCCATTCCACAGCTCGTATGGAGTTTTACTGATGCTGTTGCTGGGAAGTCGATTCTGCAAATAGGTGGCCGTGTTGACAGCCTCACCCCAGAATCGATGAGGAAGCCCTGCATCTAACAGTATACACCTTGCCATCTCAACAAGGTATCTATTTTTGCGCTCAGCGCGTCCGTTCTGCTCCGGTGTGTACACTACTGAAGTTTGATGCACGATACCTTTGTCTCTTAGATATTTACTTAATTCACTGTTGACATATTCGGTGCCTCTGTCAGAGCGTAGCACCTTGATCCTTCGACCAAAATGATTTTCTGTTAGTGCGACATAGTCCTTGATTACCTGTGTAACCTCATTTTTATTGCGTATCAGTCTAACCATCGTGAATCGTGAGTAGTCATCGATTAGGCTGACAAAGTATCGATTACCACTCGGAGTGACGTTCTTCATTGGTCCACACACATCCGTGTGTACCAAATCTAGAGGTTGTGCTGCTCTGGATGTACTGGTGCCATAGTGAATTTTTGGCAATTTTCCCTTAATGCAGATTTCACACATGGTGCTGTCATGATGATCACCTGCTCTCAGCTCGATCCCCATGGCCATCCTTTTCGAGTGTAGCTTCTCAATTACTGCTGAATCACGATGTCCGAGCCGCCGATGCCATAGTTCAGCACTTACTCGATAACTCTTGTGAAGAAGTCGGTTGTTGCTTGGTGCACTTACTAGCGCAAAGAGATTGTTCTTTTCAGTAGCCTGTGCTACAATCTTTCCGTCATGGTTTCGAATTGTACAGCCATCTTCATCAAACGTCACCTTGAAGCCATGTTGACGCATTTTACTGACAGACAGTAGACCTCCGTCTAACTCGGGCACGTAGAGTACGTCTCGCAGACGCAACTCTGTTGAGCTGCCATCAGACAGCTGACACTTGATAATGCCTGAACCAATGCCAGTAGCTGGTAGCGAGTGACCCTCACCTGCAAGGTCGATCCGTTGCTTCGTTGATTTGAGCTCCGTGAAAAACTCTTTGTTGTTTGTCATGTGGCTGGATGCTCCAGAGTCTACAAGCCAAGATGCACTTCTATTTATAGCTTTTTCTGCGCATTCACGCACTACAAACGAGAACTGTTCACTTTTATTGAATTGGTCAGGAGTCGACGCAGTTGCTTTCAACCCTTTTTGCTCCGCTGACGCTGTTTTCCTCTTGAATTTACGACAATCACTCTTCAAGTGACCAGGTTTCATGCAATGGTAACATGTGCGCGTTTCTTTGGTCTTTTTATTGCCGTTATTGGTAGAAGAGCGTACTCGTTGCTGCTGCTGAAAAGAAGCGACTGAGTTCAAGGCACTGTTCTCATTTTGCCCTGCAGCACTATTTTCAATACGCCTCTGGTACTCGTCCAGCAACTTCCCACTTACTAACTCGAAGGTAAGCGTGTTCTCGTCTCTAGTTTCCAGCGCGGTGACCAGACCGTCGTAACTTTCTGGCAGACTCGCCAACAGGCCAGCAATCTCGTCACCTGGCTCGAGTTTGATGCCGGCAGTCTTTAGCTGGCTAGCCAATTCCTGCACACGGATGATGTGCTGCTGCATCGTTCCCGTGTCGAACCGCAGGGTCCAAAATTTGCGGCGCAAGAAAACCTTGCTGCTTAGCGTTGTGCGCTCATAAAGCTTCTTGAATGTCGACCACACGTCTGCGGCCACCTCCAAATGTCGAACGTGGACAAGCTGATCTTCTTCCACTGACAACATTAATCTAGACATTGCACTGTTGTTCAAATTTGTCCAGACATCTGTAACAGTTTCAGGTTTAACCCCAACTACCGTATCCCATGTTTTATCTTTCACTAAGATCCACTTCATAACAGCTTTCCAGTTCGCATAGTTGTTGCTGTTCAACCGCAATTTTTGATTTTTGTCTTGCTCGGCCATGATTCAGTTTGTTTCACACTGCCACGACAGTTTTTGTGTGTTTTTCCACGCACAGCTAATTACCCAAACTTCTATTCACTCTCTGTTATAGACTGGGCCCATAACCAATTGAAATTTGTTTGTGGAAGCTTTTAATTAAAACAACCTTTTAATTAATACAAAACAAAGAACATGTTTATTACTACGCCATTACAACAACTTGCGTGCAACTTGCATCGGACAACTTGACTAACTATTTTAGGATTCGTACAAACATACATAACATGATTATTCAATGTAGAGTTCGTTCATACAACACACTTAACTTTGCTATCCCTCAACACGGACAACGTACACGTCATCCCATTATGTACATGTATTGTAACATATACAGGGTGTAAATCGATAAGTGAAACATAGGAGTTTAACATGGTAAATCAATTTTTCTTTGCGCAAACGTTACCTAGATATTTTATGCAAAAATACTTCAAATAAAATTTCTAGAGATTTAAATGTAGCATCTAAATCATGTGAAACGATTATTTTGTCTCTTCATATAAACGTAAAAATTAATTACAAAGTTACAGTTTTTATGAGCTTTTTGTCTAAGCAGCCATGGATATATGACAAAAAACAACGTATTTGTTTTTTACGTTCCGTCACCTTAGGTAAGGAAGGTATTGTCTTTGGTCAAAAAATTCGGTGGTGAGTTTTTGATGAATAAGCACGTTTCAGGGTCCCTAGAATACGATTTTACTATTTTTACGATGATGTCTGTATGTGTGTGTGTGTATGTATGTATGTGTGTCTGTGTGTGTGTGTGTGTGTGTGTGTGTGTGTGTGTGTGTGTGTGTAACAAAATTTTCGTCTACGATAACTGCTATACTACAATTCTAAAAATTATAATTCTTTCGTATTTCTCTTCGTTACATCCATGTGAAGAGCTGATTAGATTTTGGTTAGAATTGGACAACCGGAAGTACCCTCATTTGAAGATTTTAACAGTTTTTCTTGAAAAAACTATGTTAAATATCATTTTTTCACATTTAATGTTATTATAAATATTAAAGAATATTTTATTCTCTATTTGATTTGACTGCATTTTATACTTAATATTAAATGGATATAGAGTTAAAAAATTATAAAGAAATTAAATTTAATAAAGTAGCCATAGCTATGAAAACAGCTACTATATTAAGAAAATTTTTATTGAAAGATGTCAGTGTCAAGTGAAATTGACATAGTGTGTGTCTTATAATTTTACTGGAAATATAGGATCTTTTGCTATAAATTTTCTGTATGGAATTTGCATAAAATACATGCAACTGCCGGAAGGTAAAGTACAAGAAATATAATATTTAGCAAGGAACTTTCTGTATGAAATTTGTGCGAAATACATAGAACTGACGGAAGGTAATGTGCTAGCCACATCAGATTTTTTTATCATATATCCATGGCTGCTTAGACAAAATGCTCATAAAAACTGTAACTTTGTAATTAATTTTTACGTTTGTACGAAGAGATAAAATAATCGTTTTACATGATTTAGATGCTGCATTTAAATCTCTATAACTTTTATTTGAAGTATTTTTGCATAAAATAATTAGGTAACGTTTGCGCAAAGAAAAATTGATTTCCCATGTTAAACTCCTATGTTTCACTTTTCGATTTACACCCTGTACATTATTGTTACAAAATTAATAATAGTACACCATATACACAATAAATAAACAACAATCACAATTACAAACATTTTATTTGTATTATAAGCTAAAAGGAATTCATAGGTGAAGGTAAGGCGTACTTTATTTGAAAAAAAATTTTTTTTTTTGTAATATATTCTGCACCAACTAAATTTTATAATTAAGTTAATTATTAAATAATGTCTCCTGACATATCCTTAAGTAGTCATCGGTCCGCTGTTGATCCTGTAATCACACAGAAAAACATTATTAGACAGTTATTACCAAAAACCCAATTCAGGCTTCAATAACTCCCTTAATGTCAACCCCTATGGGCTCAGATTTGGCTATCCATTAGTCCTTTGTCCCTAGTTAACGTATACGAAATTTGAAACAAATCGGAGTTAAAAAGTCCAAGGCCAGTTTCGATCGGGAAAATAAATTTTAAATTAGACACGGCAACCCCTTAATTCGACCCCAAGGATTTCGAATCCGGCGTCCAAATCGGGATTTGACGCTTAGATCTTACGTAATTCGTGTTTGTAATAAATCGCCTGTCATGTATGTTACCCGCAATTCATACGTGAAACATGAAAAATCTAAATACAAGAATTTTATGTAATTTAAAAACAGAATTCTACTTAATTAAGGACTTATTAAAGAAAATATTTTTATCTACTTATATATGTATAAGCCCTCAAAAATGTATGTTTATCTGTCTCTCTGCCAAAAATGTTAATTGTTTGAAAAACGAACTTTGGATTTATTACTAATCAAATTGTCATCCATTAGACCATATTAAAGTCCAGACATTTAACTAAACATACCCAAAATTTGGTGTAAATATCTTAATTAGTTCACGTGTTATCGATTTTTAACTATTTTTTGGTATAAAATAAAAAAGTTCCAAATTCCTATACCCAAAATTGGGGTATTTATGATTCTTTCTTTTGAGTAAATCTTACATTTTAAATAGTTTTAAACAACTTTTGTATATAACATTTTTCCCTTAAATCGCTGATTTAGCCGGAAATGACGTCACACCCAAAAATGGACTGATGTGGAAAATCACTCATTTTTTCGAAATCTACGTATTTTTTTCTATGCATACCCAAATTTTGATAATTTAATATTTATAAATAAAATTAAAAAAAGATACAAATTTTTAAAATACGACTGGTGACATCTTACAGTAAATTGCTGAACTACTAGGAGTAGCATCTATGCACGATTCAAAATTTTTTAGGGTGCATAGATGCTAAATGAAAGTAGCATCTATGCTCCAAAAAAAAAATTTTGCGTGCATGGCTGCTTCAAAAGAAGTTTGTATGCACGAAATAAAAAAAATTTCGGTGCGTAGATTCTTCTTTTTTGAATTTTTATGAAACAATTTCTGAAACGACCTAAACTATTTAAAAAAATATATATTATATGGCGCATATTTGTCTTAGTAAGGACACAGACAAACATACATGTTTGTCTGTCGTGGAAGTATAAATATATTTTTTACAAAATTGTTTCTTGAGACGCAAATTAATATTAGCTACCGTAACTTGTCTGTGGCAAGGATACGTAGGGTACCTTTATAACAAGGGTATGGCCATGGGCCAAGATCGCCGCCATTGTCGGTAATTGATTTTCCTATTTATTTGTAATAAATGTGATATTATATTATAAAAAATAATATTAAATAATCACACTGTGAATTTAAAAAGGTAATAAAAATGAATTTATTTAAGATATATACAATTATTATTAAGACATACATTTATAGGTTATGTAGAATATATGATATGTGTTGTTATTATCACATCTAATTTAATTTCACTAGTTCTTAATTACATAATAATTATATATTCTAAACTTACCTTTTAAAAATTTAAATGATTGTGCTTAATATTGGTCATTTTTAGTTGTTTTCAGTGACAGTAATCGTGGTGGGTATCTCAACAAACACACAAATGTGTTTTTCATGAAAATAAAACAAATAGCCACGAAAATACATAATACTTTGCGCAAGAACAACACATATAACAGATGTCCCGGTAATGGCGGACGAAACGTGAGCCACGCCATGGCCATACCCTGGTTATAAAGGTACCCTAAGGATACACCCACCACGATTACTGGACAGACGGATAGACATCGTGACATGAAACCTTTAAGGTAAGATAGTTGTTTTTTGCAGTTTATAACGTCCAATAACTCTTAAGTTATTACGAAATCTATGTCATACAACGTTTGTTTTTGCAAAACCAACGTTTAGACCTTTTTACACAGTAAGTAAGATCTTCTTAAAGAATCTATAAGATCTTATTTACCCTGTAAAAGGTGTAAAAGTATAAAGAAACATCGGTTTTGCAAAAATAAATGTCTGAATGAGATTTCGAGTAATTGTTGACATAAATTAATATTTCTGATAAATTTCAGATGTGGAGACGAGCTGCTGTTGACCAGAGATGCTGAGAAACTTGGAGACAGGGACAAATCTACTAACGGAGACGAGAGGCGCGGGCTTCCACCGTTGGATTTCAGCCCTGGAGAACTTGGAAGAGTCGACGCCATGGATTCCTCTTCAACTAAAGTACCCCCTCCATCTACCCCAGACTTTCGGTGATTTTTTAATGAATGCATTGTTAAATAATAAACTTAGATATAAAATTTCAAATTTTTATCTGTTTTAGTTTAGATTTTTTTTTGAAAAAAACCAATATTTTTCAAGTAAAGTGCCCCTTCCGTTCATTCTAGACTGTTGGTAACTTGTATTTGTATAATTGTAATAATAAAATGTTATTGTATTGTTATACACATTTATTTCCTTTCCTTTTAGCTTGTAATATAAATAAAATGTTTGTAATTGTTGTAGTTATGACTGTTGTTTATTTATTGTGTATATATGTGTACTATAATTCATTTTGTATTAATAATGTAATTGTTGCAATAAATGTATATTTTTAATTGAAAAATGTCATTTATTATTAGTAACATGAAATAGAAGAGTTCTTTTCGTATTCGTAAATTGTGTAAAAAATCCTTCCGACCCTTTTTAAATTCGACGAAAAAGGTGCCCATCATTTTGCAAATATTTTTTTAAAGTACTCTTATGTTCCCTGTTAACCTGAGTGGTGCCCAAATTCGACAAAAGAGTAATTTTTTTAGGGTGCATAGATCATACTTTAAGGTAGCATCTATGCATTTTTATTGCGTGCATGGCTGCTTCAAAAAAGAAGCATCTATGCTCAATTTTTTTTTTCGGTGCATAGCTGCTTCTTTTTTAAAGCATCCATGCACCAATAAATTTTTTTGCGTGCATGGATTCTTCAAAAAAGAAGCATCTATGCACGAAATATTTTTTTTTCGGTTTTATTCATTTTAAAACAAATACAATGTCTTTTACAATAAATGACACCCAATAAAATGTAAAGCACATTCTCAAATTTGTTATCACTCAATATTTCCTACCCTAATTAATTTTTAAAGACTAACTTAACAAATATAGACGTAGAACTTCACGTGGAGTTCAAATTTTCAAGAATTGAAACAAAATTTCAATTAGTTAAGGAGTTATTAAAGAAATTGTAATTTTTTTACCTATGATATTTTATAAACTTTAATAACTCCGACCCTGTTTTTGATATATAAGCGGGAGGTATTGTCCTCCATTAGATCATATTAAAGTACAGACATTTAACTAAATATACCCAAAATTTGGTGTAAATATCTTAGTTCACGTGTTATCGACTTTTAACCATTTTTTGATAAAAACTAAAAAAAATCCAAGTTCCTATACCCAAAATTGGGGTATTTATGATTATTTCTTTTGAGTAAATCTTACATTTTAAATAATTTTGAACAACTTTTGTTTTATAACATTTTTCCCTTAAATCGCTGGTTTAGCCGGAAATGACATAACACCCAAAAATGAGCAGATGTGGAAAAATCACACTCAATTTTTCGAAATATATGTATTTTTTTCTATACATACCCAAATTTTGATAATTTAATTGTTATAAATAAAATTAAAAAAAGATACAAATTTTCAAAATACGACTGGTGACATCTTACAGTAAACCACTGAACTACTAGCAGTTTATCCCCACTAAGAGTAGGTATCCTCGCTTCACTAATCTGCCGCGAGATGCCAATGACCGGTATGTGTCCTTGCTAAGACATATATACGCCATATTTTATATTTTTTTTAAATAATTCATCAAGTTTCAGGAATTATTTCATAAAAATTAGTTTATGTGTAGAAAAAAATCTGAGGAATCCAAATTTGCATGAATTAACACTGTAGCTTTCATAGCTTTTGAGATATTCAACAATACAGTGATTAAAATCTATTGGGACTTACCGTCACTAACTCGTTGGAATTTCAGGAGTTCTGGAAGGATTTAAAAAGGAACAAATGTACAATTTCACAGGAATAATCGTTTATTCAACACAGGTTAATACAATAAATAGGATAATACACATATAAAAGACAATACAATTGACACAGGATGTGAAGGATAAAACACGAGTTGTTGGACGGCGTGAACTTGATAAGAAAATAACTTTTCCTATCTTAAAAGATTCAGGACGCGATGTCTGTCCATCTATTCGGCCGCGGGGCCCCATTTGCTCGCGTTGTCTTCGGCCAATCGTCGTTCAAGTTGTTCCATAAGTTTATCAGCTCCAGAATTAATTCAAGCGATGTCTGCATGTCTGTCCACTAGCAAGATGGTTTCATACAGCTGTCAACAACAATAAAAAACACTTATAACAAACGGAAACACAAATATATTCACGTACTGTATACAAGAATTTTTCCAGCGATGGAACTTCATTTTCACTTGCTCATAACACCACAACGGATAGAAATATCTTCCATTTCGAGTACAGAATCGCATTCCTTGGACTTTAAAGTATAATGCACAACGTTTTCATCCCTTGAAACTGTTTGGTATAAGATTCAGAAACGGTTTTGTCTTGTGATGTCCGTTGAAGATTTCCATAACCTGACAAAAATGTTTAGATTACATTACTTAGTTATTGTTGCACAAAACTTACTTACAGAATGTGTAAAATTAATTATATAATCTCATTTTATACTTAAAACACTTAAATATACTTGAAAATCAGTTATTTGATTGTTAAAATAACGGTTAAATGTACTGCTCAACTTGCAAGACATTCATTGTTGTATCAGATTTATATTTTTATTAATACTCAAATATGTATTAAACAATAATTTTAATTGATCAGAAATAAAGTTCCAATTAAAGGGTTATACAAACAGTTAAATACAAAATTACCTTGAAAATACTGATTATAAATAATAAATAAAACGAAAAAGTAAACACGCGGGGAACATTTTTTTAGAGGAAGATGGCTTAGACCACGAGCCTAGACCTAGAATATAGCTGTCAATAACACTGTTGAATATTTTAGACAATAATAAAAAAATTGGATTATTCGTCGATAACAATTTTAATTTTATAAATATAGTATATATTTACTGATTTTTAAATATAGCTAATCTGTTATATCTATTCCTTATAAAATCGTGCTTCTGCGAAAACATTTTAGTTTCGTGATAAATTCTAATTTTCTTCAAGTTATCTCCAGACATACCACTAGAACACACAATCAGTAAAAGTGAGATGTCCGAGTAAACGCACATTTAAAAAGGGTGCAAAACGAGATAGAGATGTCGATACTGCTGTCTCTCTTTATTGACCATGCCCATCGCTCATTGTCAGAATACGAGCATTACGCCGCATTGCCTATACTGCGCAATGGTTTGTTGTGATGCCATTCCTTCCCCTGGTGAGGGTTTAGGTGAGGATAGGAGGGAATGCGGCGTTTGTTTTGTACAGGCAACACGCCTGCCTAGTTTGTTATTATTATTCTACGTGCAAATAAGGTTCGAATGTGATTTTGTAAGGTTAGGTGCGGTGAAGTTTACGTTTTGTGTATATATATTTTATTTAAACCGTAAATGATTCAGCATGGTTCATTATTGTTTCATATGTGATGAACTATCAAATGTCAAAAAGCTCCATAGAAGCTTCCATCGGTAAGTTTTCCTATAAATATAGATCTGTTAATTACTACAAAAGATTGTGTAGGTTGCCAAAGGATACAGATAAAAAAGACGAATGGGTGAATATAATACATCAACAAGGCATTATTTTGAAACGGGTCCCGGCGAAATATTCTTTAGTCTGTTCTCGGCATTTTGAAGAGTCTAGTTTCCTTGGTAATCGACTAAAAAATGATGCGGTTCCAACTATCTTCGATTTACCAAATATTTCTTCAATAAGCAAACAAATACAGAATGAGTAAGTACTTGAAATTGAAATTAATATTCGAAAATAAATGAAACAAAATAAATGTTTTCAGAATGAAGACCCAGGAGACAAAAGTTTCGACCGATATTTTCCCTGTTGCTTCAACATCTAGGTGTGTAAACTTGCAATTATTTTTGATTAAAATGAAATTTAATAAATTGTTTATACATGTAGGACTGCAATCGAGTCTACTATTGAACCAGCAATAGATTTGGATGTAGTAGAAAGGTAAATCTCTGAAAGACATTATTGAATTAATATAGAAAAAATCTGATGTGGCCAGCACATTACCTTCCGTCAGTTCTATGTATTTTGTACAAATTTCATACGGAAAGTTCCTTGTTAAATTAAATACATATTCTATTTCTTGTACATTACCTTCGGGCAGTTGCATGTATTTTATGCAAATTTCATACAGAAAATTATTATTTTGTGACGTTTTCTATATACAGTGTAATGTATCTGCAGCAATAAAAGATTTATTATTATTATTGTTTTTATTATTATTATTATTATTTCTTGTACATTACCTTAAAGCAGTTGTATGTATTTTATACAAATTCCATACAGAAAGCAAAAGATCCTATATTTCCAGTAAAATTATAAGACAGACACACTATGTCAATTTCACTTGACACTGACATCTTTCAATCAGAATTTTCTTAATATAGTAGCTGTTTCCACAGCTATGGCTACTTTATGAAATTGAATTTCTTTATAATTCTTTAACTCTATATCCATTTAATATTAAGTATAAAATGCAATCAAATCGTATAGAGAATAAAATATTGTTTAATATTTATAATAACATCAAATGTGAAAAAATTATATTTAACATAGTTATTTCAAGAAAAACTGTTAAAATCTTAAAATGATGGTACTTCCGGTTGACCAATTGTAACCAAAATCTAATCAGCTCTTCCTATGAATGTAACGAAGAAGTATAAGAAAAAATTATAATTTTTGTAACTGTAGTATTAGAGTTATCGCAGACGAAAATTTTGTTACACACACACACACACACACACACACACACACACACACACACATCCACACACACACACACATCCACACACACACACACACACATACATACACACACACACACACACACACACACACAGACATCATCGTAAAAATAGTAAATTCGTATTCTAGGGACCCTAAAACGTGCTTATTGAGTAAAAACTCATCATCGAATTTTTTGACCAAAGACAATACCTTCCTTACCTAAAGGTGACGGAAGGTAAAAATGAATGTTAATATGTATTTTAGGATTTCTGCGGAAAATATTTCCTGCGATATCGAAGTTTTTGCAGCAGTAGAACAAAGGTAATATTTTTAAAACCCTAACAAATAAATAAAAAAAAATGGTACGTATAAATGTTTATTATTGAATTCTATTGTAGACTGTTCTCCATCGACAAGAGCAAATAAATCTAACAGCAATCATTCATCTTTTTTGATATCAGCAAAACATTTGATGATAAGGATAAAGAGGCGTGGAAATCTATCAATCTTGTATTATTTATTCTGTCGATTCAATAAAAACTATAAGTGTGTATTATTTAATCTATCCAATTATTAATTCACATAACTCTTTCCTTTGTATTTAAATTAATCTTAAATTTCTATGTTCAAGTATTTTTTTTTCAAAAATTAATTTTGTGTTGCACAATGCTTCGTTTTTCAAAACAATAAAAATAACACTTTCTCTACATACTAATACTATATTTCTGTTATATTATGGTGCAATCTTTATATTTTCTTCAGAAATGATTTATTTATAATCAAAATGTAAATATTTGATACCATCATTGTAAATGTAATTTTTCTTTTTTAAACCAAAAACGCTATTAAATGACAGCTGCTGTCACTTTCAAACTATTGCAAATGCAACCCGCATTTCATGAACGCCGCTAGCTAGCTCGGCACGCCCACTTAAGTTCCTGCTTCACAACAAATGGTAATATGCGGCGTCTAATTATGTTTAGTCTGAGGGTATATTTCTAATACGTATGGTTCCCATCTAAACATCGTTGCTTATTTACGGAAGTGTAGGTTTCTGTTTTCTATTGCCAACATGAATTATTTTATATCTTAAATGTTACCAGATGCAACTCTAAACACGTTCCTCTATTTTTCAAATTTAATAGTTGATATTCTAATTTGATCATTATATCTTTCCTCCTTTTCTACAAATGTTTTATTAAAGTGATCAAAGTCATCAAAACAATTATTCATAAAAATTGAATTTCTTCTTTACTAAATAAGGAATCATTTGAAGCCACACTTTTTCTCCACTTTGATAAGTTTGTTCACTTTGTACAGCTTTTTCATCATAATTTTTATTTGCTTTCTTTTATTTTTCAACATAAAATTATAAACTTCATCTCTATTTATGTTACATGGTTTGAAGCTATTATTACTCAGGCAATGTCGAACTGTTGCAAAAAAATTTATATGACTTGTATACCTTGTTGCATTTAAGCCATTCAGTATTGTACAGAATACGGCATAGCTCAGACAAAACATAAATTAGACTCTGCATACTACCATTTGTTGTGATGCAGGAACTTAAATGGGCGTGCCGAGCTAGCTAGCGGCGTTCATGAAATACGGGTTGCATTTTCATTAGTTTCAAAGAGATGTTGAATAATTTACTGTTCAAACAAAGTATAATGTGAAACAAAAAGTATGTGCCTACACAAAAGAAATATAAACACCGCACATAATCTTCCAAAATCACATTCGAACGTAGAACAATAATAACAAACTGGCAGGCTACATGCTGTGCAAAACAAACGCCTCGTTCCCTCCTTTCCCCACCTAACCCCTCACAGGGCAAGGAATGGCTTCAAAACAAACCATTGCGCAGTATAGGGAATACGGCGTCTAATTTATGTTTGGTCGTTTGGTCTGAGAGTTTACCCAATGTAATTTCGGCTACTTAAAACTGGCGCTGATACCAGTGCCATCTGCTGAATGTCTTAAATGAAAGAGTATAAGTGCTAAATTTTAAAAGACATTGTTCTACAATTAATTATTGAAATTTGTGTAATATTTTGAATGTCATGTGAATTGAAGCAGAATGTGATGTCGGAGCACATACAGTTTAACATGTGACAAACTATCGCCTACTTTTATTTATATAAATAACGTAACCTGTGTTCCTATTGGCTATGAATGTACTGTATGTGCTCCAACGTCATAGGAGTGGGGGGTTGTTTTTCATGACTATTTCTGGCGCCAATCTTTTTATTTAATTGTTTACGAATATAACAATAAATTATTATTTTTTATATTACTATGAAAAATATTGCATAAACTTCTGTTTAAAATACTTTTTAAAACATGTAAAACCGGCTCATTGAATAAGTATAGTTCAATATCCTGATTTTGTTCATTTGCTTTTTAAGCATTAATTTAACTAGGCCAACAGCCTTTCTGCAAGGCCATAACATTCTGGGTAATAGGGGTTGGATGGTACATTGTAAAATTCCAGTTTTTTACAAAATTTTGCATTTCATAGCTATCGAATGGCATATTAACAACAAGAGTACTAGGAATACCGTTCGGCTAAAAACTTCATTAAATTTAATAATTAGAATAGTGCTATATTTCTTATTTAATTTTATTACGAGGGCTGTTTGATATGTCCGTGACTATTTTTTTCGGCAAATAAGCGTTTTATTTCTCTACATAATCTCCTTTTAGCTCGATACATTTAGTCCAACGTTTTTCCAATTTTTTTTATTCCTTCCAAAAAATAGCTTTTCTCAAGGCTCTCAAAGTAGGCGTTTGTTTCAGTGATGACCTCTTCATTCGACCCAAATCTCTTACCGCCCAGCCATTTCTTTGGGTTTGGAAACAGGAAATAGTCACAGGGAGCTAAATCTGGAGAATATGCTGGATGGGGTAGCAGTTCGTAGCCCAATTTATGAATTTTTCCCATGGCGACCACACACTTGTGCACCCGTGCATTGTCTTGATGGAACAGTACTTTTTCTTCGCTAAATGCGGACGTTTCTGCTTCAAATCAATATCAAATCGGTCCAAAAGCTCAGAATAATAATCGCCGGTGATCGTTTTACCCTTTTCAAGGTAATCGATGTGAATGACACCGCGTGCATCCCAAATAACTGTGGCCGAAAGACCCACCTTGGCCTTCTTTGGTGCACGTTCACCCAAAGAAACCCACTGTTTTGATTGTTCCTTGGTCTCTGGTGTGGTGTGATGGATCCAAGTTTCGTCTACGGTAACGAAACGACGCAAAAACTCTTTCGGATTGCGGTTGAACATCGCCAAACCCTCCTTTGAAATGGTCACACGGTTGCGCTTATGATCGAGTGTCAGCGCGCGGATACCTTTTTCACGTCCAAATATTCATGCAAAACGTGATGCACCCGTTCAGTTAAGATGCCTACGGCCTCAGCCACCTCACGCACTTTCATTCTCCGATCGTCCAATATCATTCCATGAATTTTATCTACGATTTCTGGCGTGACGACTTCTTTTGGGCGACCTGAACGTTCGGCTTCATTTGTGCTGGTACGACCACAACGGAACTCGGTAAACTACTTCTTAACCATTGAAATCTGTGTTGCCAGATTACGAAACTGTGATTATCAGAATATTACTAGAAAATTACCAGAAATTTCAAATAAACAATATTTATAAACTTTATTATAACTAGATATAATATATAATACATATTCATAAAAAAAAACATAAAGCAATTTCTCATCCTTAATTCAAATAATTATGGGCTGTTCCGTGTCATCATCCAAATTTGTAAAATCTTTTTTGTCAACATATTTGCACAATCTTTTTGAATTTTGAACATAAGAAATCATTTAGTCATTTGGTGAAAACTTTACACAATTTTGCGATTCTTTCACGCATTGTGTACTTAATAAAAGACCGTTAACTGTATTTGTCATTATTCTATTTCTAGTTTTAGTTCTGATTAGATTAACCTTAGAGAAAATGCGTTCGCATGTAGCATTTGAATGAGGAATACACAAAATATTTAAACAAAAATCTGCTAAATTCTCAAAAAGAAAAACCTTCTTGCCATTCTGAAATTTATTCTTACCTCCATGAGCTGTGCTGTGCTGCTGTGCTATGATACTGTACTGTAACTATTTATAGGTACCCTTACCGTCAGCTACTAATAAATAGATGTCGCTTAATTTTGTTCGCATTTATGCATTTATTTTTAATAAATTGGCAACTTTTCAACAAATTACTTTCCCAAAAAATTACCGTATATTGCGGTATTACCAGAGGCTTATTACCAAATACCAGATTACATTATAAATTAACGTAGATTCTGGTAATTACCAGACATTTGGCAACACTGATTGAAATTGATGGAGCAGAGTCCCCATAGTACTTACCAAGCTTTACCTTGGTTTCAGTGATGGTTTTTTTTACGCAAAAAATAATGCGTAACACACGAAATTCACTTTTTTCTATTTTCAATGAAATTAACGAAGTTGTCTAATATAAATAGCTGTCAAACATAAACTAAATGGCGCAGCTTGTTCAAAATTTTTCAGTAGCCTACTAATAGGTGGCAGTTGATGGGAGCAGTGTTGTATTTAAAGTTACTGCGCGGGAAATTCAAAAAGTCACTGACTTATCAAACAGCCCTCGTAGTTCTACCTATCTTGAATAATAGTCGAATAACATCAAATAACATATTCAGCAATATCTGCATCAATTTTCACAAATTTTTGATCTGCTATAATTATTACAAATTTCACATATGTGAACAAATAACTCGATATCTGAATTAACTCCAGGCCAGTAGAAATTATTTTTTGCAAAAATTTTTCTTTTCCTCAATGGGTTTCATGTAAGACATTTAAATAAGTATTTTTTTAAACTTTTTAGTACTACTAATTTATTATTATAATACATTAAATAATTATCAACGGTAATATCATTTCTATTTTTATAAAAATGTTGGGCTTAAGGCCTCTTACAGGAGTAAGAGTTGAAGTACTATTTCCAATGATATACAGGATGTAACATCAAATCCGACCACCGCCATTATTTGCTTTATTATAGTTACAAAAAAAAATTATATACAACAAAGTTATAGGAGACCCAGGGGGACATTCTACTAAAGAAAATATTTTTTTAAGCTAGTGGTTCTCAAATTACAACTCAAAGTTATATTATCTTCAAATAGGATTACACATTTTTATGCCTATTCGATAGCGTATTTTTTTCCCGAACTCAACCATGTAGAGATTAGTTTTATATTCTTATCTAATAAAAATACTGAAAAAAATTAAATTGAAATTTAGATAGATTGGATTTTTATAATTATTATTAGTAAGCTGTGTATGAAAAAAATGAGCATAAATTAAAACGTAGAAATAGACTATTTGGGCCTTAAGGATCAAGGATAAATTAAGTAAATAACGAAGAAAGAATTTGTGAAAAATTCATAGACTCCGCAAGGATTTGAACCCCGGACCTTCTCATATCTAGTGAGACACTCTACCAACTGAGCCACATGGTCACTCCCATTGAAGTCCATGAATCTTCCACAAATCTTTTTACAATTTTCGTTGGTGTGTACACCACTCCCAATGGAGTAGATTAATACTTATATGGGATCACAAATAGTTCCTTTTCAAATTAAATAGTGAAGGCGAATATTCATTTATTTATTTCAAGCGCATTGTTCGCGCTGTGTATTCATCTACTCCATTGGGAGTGGTGTACTCACCAACGAAAATTGTAAAAAGATTTGTGGAAGATTCATAGAGTTCAATGGGAGTGACCCTGTGGCTCAGTTGGTACGAGTGTCTCACTAGATATAAGAAGGTCCGGGGTTCAAATCCCTGCGGGTTTCACAAATTCTTTCTTCGTTGTTTATCTAATTTATCCTTGATCTTTAATGCCCAAATATTTAGTATATTTCTACGTTTAATACTTATATGGGATCACAAATAGTTCCTTTTCAAACATAAATTAAAACGGAACAAATATTTGTTAATAACTTTATAAATAGTGTTTTATTTGATTTCCATCCTAAATAATTCACATTGACAAATACCAGTTTTGTTACTCATACATAGCTTGCTGAAAAATAAAAAAATAAATTTATTTAAATTGAATTTTTTTCAATATTTTATTATGTAAAGATATAAAACAAATATGTATAATTTACACGGTTGAATTCGGAAAAAAACGCCATCGAATAAACAAAAAATTACTAGAACCACGGGTTTAAATACTTTATTTTCTAAATGTAGATATTTTGACAGATTTTAGCTTATAAACTAGTTTATTACTAATGTAAAAATTTAATTGTAACTGACAAGACTCAATTGCTAAAACGAAAATTTTCATAGCTATTGCTACTGTATTCAATTATTAGAAAAATACGTGCAACGACTCAATTTACGGGGTTGCAAAAATGCTAAAAAAAATATGCGATTTCGAGAAATATTATTGCTCCCGACGAGTTATATTACTGATTAAATTTAATATACTTATTTCGTTTACACTCTGTATATGTATATATATATATATATATATATATATATATATATATATATATATATATATATACATTTATATATGTGTATGTTGCTTTCTGTTTGGTTAAATGTGATTTTTGTTATATACTATTTTTTACAAATATTGCACAGAAAATCTTTTATTCTAGTGTTTACTTGCATGTGTTGCAGTCTGATTTTTGAGAATATCATGTTTTACATTCGTTACACTGAAAATCTTTTATCCCAGTCAGTAGTTTTGTCTGTTTACGTAAAAACCATTTTTTACATTCATTACACTGTAAATCTTTTACTTTAGTATGTTGTCTTATATGTGCGTCTAAGTTTGATTTTTGTAAAAATATATTTTACATTCATTACACTGTAAATCTTTCACTATAGTATGTATTTTCATATGTGCGTCTAAGTTTGATTTATGTAAAAAACACACCTTTCACATTCATTACACTGTCAATCTTTCACTGCAGTGTGTTGTTTCATATGTGCGTCGCAGTTAGATTTTTGTAAAAAACATTTGTTTGGCTGTGATTTTTTTATAAACCATTTTTTACTTATTACACTGAAAATCTTTTATTCCAGTGTGTATTTGCACATGTTTTGCTAAGCCTGATTAAGTCATATTTACGTAAAACCATTTTTTACACTCATTGCACTGAAAATCTTTTACTCCAGTGTGTATTTGCACATGTTTTGCTAAGCCTGATTTTTGAGAAAACCATTTTTTAGATTCATTACACTGAAAATCTGTTATTCCAGCGTGTTGTTTTATGTGTCTAGTTAAGTGTTGTTTACGTAAAAACCATTTTTACATTCATTACACTGTAAATCTTTTACTTTAGTGTTTCATATGTGCATCTAAATTTGATTTTTGTAAACATCTTTTACATACAATACACTGAATTTTTTTTATTCCAGCGTGTAGTTTCATATGTCTGATTGTCATGTTTACGTAAGAACCATTTTTTACATTCATTACACTGAAAATCTTTTATTCCAGCGTGTAATTTCACATGTCTGATCAAGTCATATTTACGTATAAACCATTTTTTACACTCATTGCACTGCAAATCTTTTACTCCAGTGTGTATTTATACCTCTTGCTAAGCCTGATTTTTGAGAAAACCATTTTTTACATTCATTACACTGAAAATCTTTTATTCCAGCGTGTTGTTTTATATGTCTAGTTAAGTGTTGTTTACGTAAAAACCATCTTTTACATTCATTACACTGTAAATCTTTTACTTTAGTATGTTTTTCATATGTGCGTCTAAGTTTGATTTTTGTAAAAAACATCTACATACAATACACTGAATTTTTTTTATTCCAGCGTGTAGTTTCATATGTCTGGTTAAGTCATGTTTACGTAAAAACCATTTTTTACATTCATTACACCGATTTTTTTTTGTATCAATATGAATTTTCATATGAGTTTCCAAATACGATAAATTATTATAAATTTCCTTACAAATTACACAAGTATAAATCTTACTATGTGGAGCATCAGTAACTAAAATATTCTCTTCAAATTTAATTTCATTATCAGAACATATATCGTCATGAAGATCAGAATTCTTATCACTTTCGCCGTCTGTGTCGATGCTGGTGCCTTCATGAAGATGAGTGACTGTTTGCTGAGGGATTTCCTTCTTTACTATAGCTTGTAGTATATCACCAAATTCACAAACGTAGGAATTTTCTTGTATCGATTCGTCTTTAATGGTAAATTCGTCAACTAATGAATATGTTACTTCTAGATTATTACTTTCGTCTTTGTCACTAATACAAACATCATCATTTTTAATAATATTTTTTTCAGATGTCGTACACTTCTCTGTCAACTCGGTAGAGTATTGTGTCTCATTGATCCTTGCTTCGAGACGTAGGCTATTCTCCACACAGTCTTGCTTAAATGTACTAAACAATTGAAGGTTATTTTCGCAAATGTAGCAGATGCGCAGCGGAAGCTTCAACTTGATGATTCTCTGAAACATAAATTTTCATTGTAAAAATATGGTCATGAAAGATGTGCAATATGTGTTCTTGTGTTCTGACATTTTGTATTTAGTGTTTTCTATTGTGGCCAACACAATACTTTTCGCCACTTCCATTTTGTACGATATAAGTATCGTATTTAACATATCGCTTATATACAGAGTGTTAATGAATACGAGTTACAAATTTTTAGGACACACAGTACTGAGCAAAATGAGTAAAAAAAACTTCATTAACATAGGTCTGATATTCAACTGTTTCCGAGAAAGAAGCCATTTTGTATTAAGCAAAAAAAAAACTGACAAAGATAGTGATTGAACAAAATTTTGCCTGTCAGTGAATGGACTATAAAAAGCAATAAAATTTTATATGAAACGTTTTTTTCAGTGTCTAATAGTTACGAAGTTATTTGAAAATTAAATATTAGGAATGGTCGCCACAACATTTGTCGTAGTACAATTATTTGATTTTTTTTAAAGCTAATCACATCTAATGACTTCTCAAAGGTAAACAAACAGTCTCATTTAATCGAATTCGTATCTCTTATTCACCAACGCCAGTTAAAAATATATCAGACTGTTATCAACTTAACGGTCTGTTAAACCAGTGTATTGTATTCACCAAGTCAAATAACAACTAACAGCCTGTTAACGGAAATGATAACTTAACTGCCCGAATTTGGATGGTTGGATAACATCGCATCTCTTACAGTTCTCGAGGTCCCAATGGTGGCAGTTCTAAATGGGACAACTGTATATTTTATGAATGCTTCGAATTTCTATAGCCTATTAAACACTATTATAAAGAAAGCTTATGTTTACCCTAAACTTACGATCAAAATTAAAAAAAAAATCTGTAACGCGCACTTAAATTAAATTTAAAAACTAATGTAAATAAATACAACGTACGAGATATTTAAAAATTAACGAACAATAGAAGCTTATAGCTCAAAATAAAGATGAATTTCATTGGCGACTTTTAATTTTGTCTCGAGAAATTGCCTCTAGAATGTACAAACGGATTTAGAGTTGAAACATTGTGCTTATATTATGCATTTTTTAAAATTTTATTTCTATATCATGGCTACCACTAAAAATGAGCAAAATTTATAAAATTTCAAATTCTATATTACAGGATATAAAACGTGCAAAATAAAATCTTATTAGTGATTTAAGTGTACAATTTTATTATCTACAACTTGTATTTGAAATATTTTTTGTCTAAAATTAAAGGGTAACTACATCAAAATAATAAAAAAAAATGTATTTCCTATACTTGAAAACTAATCATAGCCCGTTAACACGCGGGAAAATCGTTTCTCGCATATTATTGCTCCCCAATTTAACTAGCGTGTTTAAAATGAAACAAATCGAAAGGAAATCATTTTTCTCACGTAATTTACTAAAAATTTATTTATCTTTAATTGTAATTAATATGTTTAACTATGACTTATTTAAAACATTTTTTTTTCAAGTATTCACTTCTACATTTCAAATAGACGCCCGGTATATTACAGACTGAAAAGTGTCAACAAATGTGTAATTTTTACCTCCCGCTACCCTTGGGAAGGGAGGTATAGGGATCGTGCTAAAAATCGGATATCGAGATTTATGTAAATGACCACGTTATTGTTCAAGATTATGTATTATTAAAGAGGACGCAGTTCTATTTTACAAGAATACTTTTTATTTATAATATTTTACATTTTATATGTCAAACTTCATAATCATATAAAACAACTGAATATTTTTTAATTCTGCTTGTTCACATCTAGCAACCAAGTAACAAAAACATTTTCAGGTCAACTTCAAACTATTTTTAAAATTTATAATCTTTACCGGTTTCAAGATATTATTCCATTGTTTACATGTACAAAAGTCGGCTGGTAACTAAGTAATAACTGTATCTGTATGGTAATATTATTAATATACTGAATTGTCAACAACGGTCTACAAAATGAAAATAAAATAAAATGAAAATATAATGCTCTTCATTAATACATACAGATAACGTTAGCCTATCGTTTTAAATACGGTCTACTTTATTCTAAAGTAATAAACATGTGGAACAAAGCACGTAATTTGAATATTTGTCATATTGACATATGTCAAAATAATTGTTCTGTTAGCCATAGCAATCTGAAAGTAGCATTAATGAAAGAATTTCAAAAAATGGTACTTATCAATAATGTCTTAATATTCTGAACCACGGATGTTATGAATCATAACAAGCCTTAGATGTCAAACCGACATCTTCGGCAATTATGATATACATAACATTCCTAGGTATGTTAATAGCTATTACTTTTAACAGTTTTAAGGTCCCTAGAACCCGATTTTAACATTTTCACGATGATGTCTGTGTGTATGTGTGTGTAGATCCTTCACTCTTACTCTATCATTCAGAAAATTATGAAACCTTGTATTTCTACCTTATTCTAATATGGGAAGAGACAATTAGATTTTGGTGTATATCAGATAACCGGAAATGGCAATTTATTTAAAGCTCAAAATAGATTTTCTTCGAAAAATACCTTCAAATGTTACGTTTTGAAGATTTGAATTATAAAAATTAAAGATTATTAAATTTTCTACAGATTTGTATAAATACTGTTTCTATATATTTTATGGATAAATTTATAAAATATCTATAATTATAATCCCGGAGCCTACGCTTTAAACAAGCAAAACTCCTTGGTTACACAGTTCATATCTCAAATGTATGTAACTGACAGATAAATGTCACTGTCAAAGAACTAATCATTACAAGCCCTCTATGAAAAAATGCGGCCAAATTTTAAACTATACCGGCCGAACGAATTGTTTTACCTCGACAGATGCCTTTCCTAAACTTTACGACGACATCTGTTAACCAACGGCAAAATGCAGTTTTAGAGTGAATTTAAATTTTTGTCACATTGGCTTGCATGAATGCATAGCTTGTGTATGTATACCTACAACTTGATGGGTCGAACGCAAAAAATCTCAAGTGGCTGCTTGTGGCACAGACACAGAGTCAAACCAAGCATCAAAGTTCGTTGTTGAAGACAATTATTCATTGTTCAAACGAAAATACAGTTTATTTATTAATAAAATACTTTCAGTCAAAATTAAATTCAACAATCAACTACTTTAATGTAATGATTAAATAACTTTTCAACTTTGGAATAAAATTGTATATTTCAAAGTTGTCAAATTAATATTTTTCTATTTTGGTTCTTTAATACGTACTTTATAAAACCCATTTGGATGTCATAAAGTACTTCTTTATGACATCCAAATGAGTTTCATAAAGTACATATTAAACAACCGAAATTGAAATTGCTGGGCAGGAAATAACGTACATTTTTTGAAAAAATGACCAAAATAGAAAAAATAGTATAAAATACACGTTTCATAAGACATTTCAGAGCACTTGACCCATTAGAAAACTCGCGGCAAGCGAGTTAATGTGGATGGGGGTTGGAGCAAACGGTCTTATGGACACAATTATGACGCAGCATCTGGAGTTGTTAGTACCTACGTAATTAGTGTACATACAATAGTGTATTTATTTTAAACAAATTTCAGACTGTTGTAATAGGGAATGCAACCGGCAAATTACTGTTTCTCGGTGTTCGAAATAAATATTGTAGCATATGTGCCAGAGCCGTAAATAAAAAAATCCCAGTTGGAAAACATAATGCTTTAGAAATTGGTAGGGTTCCTCATCAACTATGGAAGCAGATATTGTTGTTGAGGGTTTCAATCAAAGTAAAGAAATGCATGGTTTGCACTATTTACAATTTATTGCAGATTGAGACTTTTGTACGCTTTTAGATACAAGGGCAATTAAATATTTCAAGACGGAAATATTGTTATTTTATAGTATATGCTAATGACGATATAGATTTATTTATTCAAAAAATTGAAAGGGACGAAAACTTATGGCGAACATGTATGTTACCGAAATTAATAGATTTCTACAAGAATTGTATGCTGCCCGAAATTGTAGATAGCAGAATTTCAAGAGGACTGCTTTGCAGAGACAAAATATGTGGTAAAAAAAAATGGTTTGCAATTCCTTCATATTTTTGTTACTTTAGATTTATAATTTATTTATGCTGGCATTTATTTATTTGTTGTATTTCATCAAGATTCATTTGTTGCTAGTAAATCAACCCGCCAGCAGTGAGTTTCACTGTAGGCTCACGGCAAAATAGGAATATATTTTTGATAGTAATGCAAAAATGTTGAATTTATAATTATAATTTTCGTATGTTCTATTATGATTTTATCCTAATAAATAATGTTTTTTTTTGTAACTAATAGTGCTGACTGATTATTATTATTATTATTATTGTCTGGTTTTCATTTCTCACTGAACGCTAATGGGTAATTAAACATTGATTTGAAAAATATTGTTTAACATTTTTACTTGCAGTACCTTTGTATTTATTTGTTAAAATAATAAATTTATGCCATGTTACCCATTATGAGGTGCAGCATTCTGCTCCCAGTTTATAATATATTAATGTTATTGATGTAGCGGCCACGGGGGTAAGTTTAATGAATTTGTTAAGAATTCAAAAATACGGACACTAGAATAAGTGATTATTATTTTTGACCAGTATAAAATTTGTATAATAATTATTATTGTTATAGATGATAAGTTAAAATATAATTAAATTTACATGTACGTTTTTCACGAAATAAATACAGGCTCGTCTTCACTGCTTCATTGTTTACCTACACACCTACAAAATATCAAATCACACATGGTCCTGCCGGCAACATTCATGCTTCTCCCTTCCTCACCACATTTGTAATACTACCCTCGACGTCTTGAGCCCTTATTCACAAGTTTCCCAGCCAACAAAAGCTAAAGAATCCTAGCGAGTAAAAGCTGAACTATTTCGGTGATTTTCGCTACTCAAAATAGAGAAATTGTTTTTCATAATACATTCGAACTGTACATCGTATTTCATTTTTTTTTCACTTTATACCGAAATTATTTAAAATTATCCAGGCAAATGAATACTTTTAAGAGCTATAAGTATGATATTTTCGAAGTATTTCGATTTCTGAATGATTTTTTAAAAATTTATATTTCTAAAAACACACCATTTGCCTAAATTGCACTTATAGTTTTTCATAAGTGAAAAAATATATGTACTCAGTATTACCGTTAATGAATGAATTACGAATGAAATTAATTACTGCTGGCATGCAACCTTCTTGACTCGAAACGCAGTCTTAATAATAGTAACGTTTTAAATAGAAAATAGTAAATAGAACCCTAGTTATATGGAATGGATTTTAATACAGTTTCCGCAATAACTAAATATGTAAGTATGTTTATTTAAATTAATAAAAATTAAATAGCGGGAGGTTTGGTGTTGGCCACATCAGATTTTTTATTATTATCTCGTTTAAAAACCATTCTTTACATAAATATCGTAGATAAAATAAAACAATAAGACTTTAATTTTTTATTTCTCAGGTGAGAAGAAATCACAAAGTTTAAAACGTGTATAAGTATAAAGTAACTATATTTAAAAACGACAAAAGAAAAAAAATATAATAAATAGCATTTTTTTTAAATGAGAGATTACCAAATATTAAAAATAAAACCACTGCAACTGAAGTATGTTCTACCATTAAGTCAATCTCTACAAAACTTTTGGAACATATGGTATGCATTCTTCGTTACTCATTTAAGACTGCACAAATAATTCATTCGCAAATGGAATTATTTCAGAGGTACTGTAGTTTAAATGTAGTAGTTTTATATAATAAGTGTGAAAAAATAATATGCATTATAGAACAGTAGTTATACTCTCAACTCTCAGCTTAGTATGACATCAATAAAAATGTTATTTTAGTTAGTATTTTTTATTTCTACCTACGGGAGAATGTGATTTTAATTGCAAAGCAATGTGGCTTTCGTTTTCGTAAAAATTGTTGTACTATAAACAGATTTAGCAAAATTGTATACAAAACGTTAGAGAGTCTAAGAAGGCTACCACTATATTTGCGGTTAATTCTTTAGTACGACTTCGTATTTTAATATAGGTTCTAGTGTTTACACCATTCGTCGCCATCTTGTTACGTCACTTGGTATGCGGACTAAATGTTTAGTACGCGTGGTGTAAACGTACTCAAATGCCTTTAAAGAAAAGTAAAATAGTTACTTACAATTTCTGGCATAAGATATTCTACTTGAGTAACAATTTTGTTGTCCACAATGTTGCATTTGTTATCATTTGAGCACATAAAGCACAAATCAATCATGGAACGCATGTTTACTAAATTCTTTAATCACTTTCACTAAATAATATCTACAATATATTTATTTACGAACAAATGAGTTGTAGTAGTTAAAGAGGTTAACTAACACGGTAACATGTCAGTGTCACAGTGTATGTGTCGACATTTGATCCGTTTACAATGTAAATGTCATGTGTTGGCTGCTCTCCCAAGCTAGATGTTCAAAGTTCTGCAGCTATATTCATGGCAATAGTTATACTCGGTATAAACTTTAAACTTGTTTTTTTATACCAAGTTCAGCAAAAAATAGTATTCATAACACTTTTATGTTTAGTGGTTTATACTAATAGGTAATAAATTTAAATCTACAGGTTCTGGATGTAACTAGTTGGTTTACGACCTGTCAAGCACACAGACTTAACCTAATTTCAGTTTAAGATTTATTGTGAATAATTGGATAATTACTATTAAATATGTGTAAGTAAAATTTATTTTAATGGATTCAATCTATTTTTTGATAATTTTTCAGAACGTGAAAATAATGTTTAGAACATGGTTGAATTCGTAGATGAAGTCAAATAATATAAATAAACGCGGAAAAATATATAAATCACGAAAAAATGCCAGAATAAGCTTCATTTTTATTAGAATTTTTATCTTCTGTGTGTGCCTTTCGTGTATTTTAATTAATTCAAATAACGAATTCTTTTTCTCTTCCGTTCAATTTTCAGATCTCATTCTTTTTATTCAACTGCTCTTATTCGTAAAGAAAAACAGTAAGGTGATAGAAGTTAACAATATTTTTTGGTAATTTGTTTGCATTAAAGTTCTAATTATAAGTAAAATAATGATCATACCAAACGGATATTTTTCTAGAATTCAAATAATAATTGTGAAGAATATTTCGGTTTATAGTTCAATAATACTGATTACAAGAATAAATCCAACAAAGTATGTAGTAGAAAAAAAGTTAAATAAATATCCTGCTAAACGAATAATTTTCTGGCATTGTTATGTCGCAAGCTATAACTGTAATGTCGACATTAGACTTCATTAAATAAACTTACAACCCGACTGCATTCCTGTATAATTTCAACCCTACATCACTACTCCAGTCGCTTAGATTTCTCTTCATCTATAACTGTAATATTGTTGATTACAACAAACGATTTTGATTATAAGATAATATTGATTATAAGAATGAATCTACCAAAGGATATTTTATCAATATTTTAAATCTAGTCTTTTTCGAAGATTCTGTAGTTTGAAATTTAAAGTGTGTGTCAATTGGCAAATTATACATTGGGGGGGGGGTCCGCTGCATAAGGCGCCTTTTACCCACGTAGCGGTACTGATTGCTGTCATTTTATAATTCCACTAAAATATAAAAATTGTGTTTCATATTTAATAAAAGATAGCAAATTGTAATTAAAATTATAAAACTTACCTTACTCGTACCAGTTTTTCACATAAAAAAAGTAATTCATATTTTTGCTCGTGCAAAAACATTAAATATACCTTGTTCCATTTAAGCCATTCAGTATTGCGGAGCATAGGTGTAACACGAGGGGGGTGGGGATCTGGCTGATGCTACTTTTTCTTATTGTTTCCTGTTTCTTACTCCAACGATGATACACTGACTAATTGTTGATAAGGACTTCGTGAAAAGGACTTCTTGAGACGGAAGAACACACAGACACTTTTACCCTGAACTTTACACTTTAACTGATGAACACTACGGACATGGACAATACTTGGTGATTTAACAACTAAACTTTTATTTACAATTAAATTAATACAACTATAACTAAGCCATTACTAATAAGTTACATACTGTAAGCCAGCGGGCGAGCGTCGCCCCAAAACTAAAAGACACTACATGTCCAAAACAAAACACGTCTTCCCGACGCAACAAACTAATTCCGATTATCTTTAAAAACAAAACGCTATCTCCAGGACAGGATTATTTTAGGGGTACGGGGTGCATAGGCCAGGGCGTATACATAATAATTTCCAGACTTAATTATCAACAAATAAACGTCGTGACTATCATAATACGAAAAGAATTTCTAAACTGAATTTTGACATTTATAACTTAAACAGATAAACAGAGTTAAAATATGATTATCGAAACTATAATTTAGAAGAGTTTATAAAAAAGTTATTTATCTGTTATTGCGCTTACCCTCGCCTTGTCACATAGGGAATGGTTTTGACCTCTCTGATTGGCAGAAATTAGAGACAAGTTTACCCAATGTAACTTCGGCTACTTCAGATTTGCGCTTCTGCCAGTGCCATCTACTGAATGGCTTAAATGGAACAGAGCATGGAATAAAAATACAATGTTTTCAAATGTTTTGTCTTTATCCTTTCATAATAAGTTTAAAATATGCAATGTTGCTGTAAATATCGAAGTGTTTAACCAGTTTTAAATTTAATCCTTGTGGAATAGTTATATCGGGCATAAGGGTGGAATAACGTAGTTGCTATGAATGCGGCTGCAGGTGTATAACGTTTGCTAAAACCTTACTACTATATAACCTGCTACTATATAATTAAAGCTATTACTATTAAATTAAATGATTAGATTCAATATAGTTATATATATATTTGAATTAATCAAAAATCCAATCGCCAACCTTTGAACACCTCTACAGCCTGAATGGTACGACCGATTTTCGTGAAATTTGTTTTAAGTTGTAGGACATTATTGTCTCGAGTGCCCTCGTAATAACACAAATTTCTGTAGGATGCATAGTTTTCGAGTAAAAAATTACTAAAGATTGAAAATTGGGACAGAAACAATAGGTCACAGTAACGATCACAGTTCTCATTGAAAAATTTAAGAAGATAAACGCTGTCATGTCATATGGTATGTCAATGTCAATGATTACAAATTATCGGTTTTCATAGTTTTAAATGCAAAGAAATGTTTCAATAATATGTAACATTGAAGAAAAGATGATGAAATTAACGAGGTAGGTATATGTAATGATTTTAAGCCATGTTTTATGTTAATTTAATATACATTAATTTTTTTAAATAGAATTTTGGAAAATGTATAAAGAAACACGTCAAAAAGGATTAGAAAGGCAGAATTCATATCACAATCGATCGAAGATCATGTACAAAATTAAAAAGATAAACACTGTCATCGGTCATATTGGATGTACGTATAGTCTATCATAAAACATTATCGGCGGAGCCCTAGGCTGAACTCGGCAACACAAAAAGACCGCTTTCTACTCCTAATAACATAATATACTATTATCATGGAGGTAGGAATAAATATTGAGGGAGTATTTGCAACATATAGGTATTACAAATAATTTCTAATACATATATGATTTGCAATCGCTAGTGAAGTATATGTAACGATAAGTTAATCGTTACTTGTATATAAATGTATAAGTAAATATATAATGAAGGGAGAATGACACGTATATTTGTAAATGAACGTATCCATCTATCCCACTTTTGGGTAACACCACTGCCTCTTTACTTTACAAGCCGTGCTGTAAGAAATTTGGCAACGCTGGTGGTAGACCTAGCCGTTCACATCTGTTCCCCGTCATTTATGCTAAGAACGTTGTAGTACGTAGAAAATTCTTATTAATTGTGCCTAATAGTGTTAAGAAGTGAAGAATAATAATAATAAGAATTGATTTATTATACAACATTAAGGAGCAAGGTACGTGATTTAATCGATGAAGTTATTTTAAAAATGTTCAAATGTAGGACATAACCTAACTTTTTCAAAAGAATTAAATAGTGATTGAGATATTTAATGTTTTTACACAGATGCCGAGAAGATGTAGCGTCCCTGGATGTAAATCAAATTATGACAGCGAACCGAGGGGTCGTCCACCAGTGGCATTCGGTGTACATTTTCGTGGCATTACAGGCATTTTAGGAAGTTATTAGGTATTATTGAGCATTATCAAGCAGTACTGGCAATATAGGCATTATTCGGCAATATTAAGAATTTTTAGGCATTTTTAAGGCAGTAAAAGGAATTTTCGGCAGTAAATCAGCATTTTATTTTCTACTGCGCATGTCAGCGCATATGTATGCGCATGAAGTATTGTTGTTGTTGTCATATTGGGTGTTGAACTGTTGCGACGAGTGAGTACGGTTATAACAAGAAAATATATTGAGGTATGTATCTATGAATTTCATTATTTGTAAATCAAATAGCTGCATGTAAATACATGACACAGATAATTCACTTAAATACAACAATTTATTTGCTTTATACATTTTTCCCATTCCCATTACGCATTACGGTATCGTCTTCTTGTCTTATTTGGTTACTTCTTGTATTGCAAAACAAGACAAAATATTTAAGTAAATGAATCTTGCCTTGCGTCACTCTTATAAATAAAAATCTTGTATTGACTGTCATTTTTTGCATAATACTTGTCTTGCATATTTCGGGGAATCCCCTGGTAGCAATATCTTTACAATGTAGGAATCCAGGTAGGAACGCTTGTTTGTACAGGTTAGTACCGTGCAATGTGAAACCACCATGATCCAGAATTTTCGTAAGTACTGTTACGGGAATAGATGATTTTTAATTTTACGAAGTTAATATGAGTAAGAGTAATATTTAATTTCAAAGTGTTAATAGTATGATGATGCTGTAAAACGTAATAAATATGAAACAAACTAGGAAACAAATGAATGGTTGTATTTTGATTATTTTTTGTATTCATATTTATCATATTACTAACTATTTAAAGAACTGCTCGAAGAAGTAGTAGCTATTTAGTTCATAAATACGACCTATTTTAATACCTTATTTTTTAGAATTGCTTAAAAGAATGGATGAAGCGAGCGATAACGACTTCTTTAAATTTCTTGAAAATAGCAAAATAGAAATACCGAATTATTTTTTAAAAAAATATTAACGTATACAGGATACGATAATATTGTATCTTTATCGCTGTTATCAGAAATGATTTCCCTAAAATGGATGTAAAAAATGACCTGCCAAATTTATTAAAAAGTGAAAATGAATAAAATTTCAAATATGAATGATTTAGAACTTAAAGATTATAGTGGTTCAGTTTGTGAGAAAAATAAACAAGGTTATACTAAAGTAACATTAAATAATAATAGAGATGTTATAAAAAAATCAACATTATGTTGGTTCTTTTCAAGAAAAAATAGTCGTCTCTCAACAGACCGTATTCAAAGGGTAAAAGGAATTACTATACCTCGGACTATACTAAGTGAAAAGAAAAAAAACTGAAGCAAGTAAACCAAGAAGAAAACAAAAAATTAATTCTAAAATAAATACGCGGAATAAAACTAAATCAGGAGCTAATCCAAAGAAAAATAATAATGTTGAAAGTAGCGACTCAGAAGGTACGCATAGTAGCATAATATCTTTAAAAAGTGATACGGAAAGCGATGATTTTGCTGACATAGAAAATGAAGAAAATTTAATAAAAATAGAACAAGAAGCATACTATTCTATTTACTATGATGACCAGTGGTACCTGGGAAGAGTTATAGAAAAGAGAAAAACAACTTCTGAAGTGAAATTTTTAAAAGCGGATCTTGATAAATTTATTTGGCCGAAAAAAGATGATGTACAAATTATTAAAAATAGTTTTATTTTCTATGGTCCAATTCAACTTTTAGGTTCGGATCCATTTTTCATAAAAACAGATGACAGGCATAATATAAATAAAAAATATAAAGAATTAAAAAAAAACGTAAATATACATATGTGTACATAAAATAATTTTAATAATGAAATTTATTATAATAATAATTTTTGTTTACTTTGTATGTGTTGTACTAACTTTTGTTTTTGAATAAATCAATAATAGTTATTTATAATTAATTATTATTAATTATTCACGTGTACTATACAACATTATATCCAAACCCTCTTTAAATGGTTTAATATGTATTTGAAATATTTTTCCAATGTGAGATTTCAAAATTACATTTGATAAAACAATGCAAAAAAGGTCATGCCTATGTTAATATATGAATGTTTGTATTTTAAAATCTAGTGAGCTAAAATTTTTGTTCAAATCACTAGCGACTTATGGTACTTCATTTATTTCAAATCACCATAGTTATATGCTATAATTATAGCATTATAATTACACAGTGGTGGATAAAATAAATTTTGTGCATTTCCCCAAATAATCCAATATAGTTCTTTTGTATATAAATACAATAAATATCGTATTAATCACCGCAATTATGACTAAAATTAAAAATTAATAATAGCAATGCCAATAATTCTGCAGGCATTATTAAGTATAATGAGGCATTTTGGTATTTTATTAAGCATTTTGGCATTTTATTAGATATTTTGGCATTTTAATACGCATTTTGGTACTGTATTAGGCATTTTGGCATTTAATTAGGAATTTTGGCATTTTATTCGGAATTTTCGCATTTTTAAGCAAATAATGCCGAAATCGGCATTCGGTGTACAAATTTTTGGTTGGTGGATGACCCCTCGCAGCGAACTAAAAAACAATCTGCCGCCTGTAACAACCTTTTCTTTTCCCAAGGATGACAGCAGGAAGGAAGCGTGGCTGCGAGCCATACCTATAAAAAATTGGAAACCAACTACATACTCATCCGTTTGTATCAAACATTTTTATGAAAGGGATATTATTAAGTTTCAAAAATGGAAAAATCTCAAAGGCGAACTGCAGGAATTACTACTAGATCATCCAAGATTATGCGACATTGCAGTTCCTCAAATTTTTTAAAACTTGCCATCGTATCTTTCGAAAATCGAGCTACCTAAGAGAAAAGCTCCGGATGTTAGACGACAAGTGGCCATGCAGCGGCATTCTGAAGTAATAGACAACTTTTTGAAACAAGACTTCATAGGAAATTTTAATAACTTCATGCAAAACTTTGCAACACGTTTAAAAAACTTGACCAAATGGACCGTTAAAATAAGTGATAAGTGTGTGTGTTTTTATATTTTAAAATTGGACCGACGAATAACTAATATGTTAGAAGAAGAACCAAAAATTGTATCCAGCATTATAGTTACATCCGAGCTCACTGTGCGCGTTAATGTAAGTGGGAACGAAATATCTGTAAATGATTTAAAATGGATTTTGCCTCATAATATGACACTTTCAAGGTGGTCTCAGATGGAAAATTTATTGAGTAGATATAAATTTTTAAACGAAAATGAAGTAGAAAATGATTCAATTGAATATTTTTTTGAAAAGGTAGATTATTTCTTACAAAAAAGTTGTCAGTTGGCTGTTAATGATAAAACATATGAATATAAAAATCATTTGGAAGTCATTAAAAATCAAGTAAGGTTATTAATAAGTAAAAAAAGATTTTACTCAACTTTAACAATTATTTTCTTATTTATGATATATTCTCAATCAGTTTCAGCCTATAATTATCTTAGAGAATATCTCATATTGCCAAATGAAAGATATCTGCAACATATTTCATCAAATTTTCAAGTAGCTCCTAATTTGGAGGCAAACATGTCCAAACTTTCATGATAAGTTCCTGCTTTGGTAATTTCAAAGAAATTATTAGATTAGTTCCAGTTAACTATAACTGGACCAGAATTAAAAGAACTAACATTGAATGTGTTTGCTTATGTTCAACAATTAAATTATAAAATACTTGTACTAATATCAGTTAACAATCGCATCAATCAAAACATGTTTACCACCCTTTCGCCAACTTCTTTCCACATTTCCAATCCTACCTTTAAAGAATTGCCATTGTATCTTAGCTATGATACCGTCCACATTTTTAAAAATATCAAAAATAACTGGTTGAATACAAAAAATTACTTATCAACTTTTATATATCCTGATTTTGATAATTCCGATTGTCACAGATATTATTTTGCGTAAGATTATTTTTATTAAATTTATTATGTTTTGTCTCTAATTAGCTATTTAGGTACGTAACCGATGCTGTTGGATAAGAGCTACATTTAATGATACTGGTATTCACGTATTTTATTTCAGTTTATTTCTAGATTTCAGTGTGAGAACATCGATATTATAGTGATTCAGGTGAGAGAGTTAATCTAGCGTGTGTATGATTGTGAGTGTGCATGTGAGCAGTACTGGGTACTGTAGTGGCCCACATCTGGTGTCGCCAACGGCAGCAGCAGTTAGGGCTGTAGTGATCTGATCCAGTTGGTTAAGAGGAATGTCTCCGGATCACCACCGAAGCGGCAGTGGTTCCGTAGTGGCCGCTCGTGTGAACCCGAGGGTCGCCAGCGTAGCAGCAGGGAAGGCTGTAGTGGCCCACATCTGGTGTCGCCAACGGCAGCAGCAGTTAGGGCTGTAGTGATCTGATCCAGTTGGTTAAGAGGAATGTCTCCGGATCACCGCCGAAGCGGCAGTGGTTCCGTAGTGGCCGCTCGTGTGAACCCGAGGGTCGCCAGCGTAGCAGCAGGGAAGGCTGTAGTGACCCACATCTGTGGTCGCCAACGGTAGCAGCAGTTAGGGCTGTAGTGATCTGATCCAGTTGGTTAAGAGGAATGTCTCCGGATCACCACCGAAGCGGCAGAGGGTCCGTAGTAACTAGCGGTACTGCCCGTAGTTGCCAACATGTGTGTACGGTGTGTGAATGCCTGAACCTTTTGTAAATGATTGCCTCCTCACTGAGTATTTCTCATGTGTTAATTCTTTTACAGAAATAATCACGACGTGAAGGAGGATTCCGCGTGACCGGGTTCGGCCAGGCGACGGTCATCTAGATTTGTTATAATTTTTGTATTAATACTGTATGAACCGGTTTGGGTGATAAATGTGTTTTAATATTCTAATTTTCAGCGCTAACATTTAATCGTCATTTATAACACGATATTATTAGGAAGGCATGTTTTGATCATTTAAGAAAGTTCCATAAAAACCGAAAAAACGTCAATAATAAAAAAGGCATATAAATTAAATGACAAAACATTATATCCTATGAATATCGAAAGACAGAATGTAACATTAACCGATAATGTATTTCATTTTTCGACCATTGCTGCTTTAAAGGAGGTCGACAAGTATAAAGAAACTGTTTTATTTCTTGAAATCATACGCAAATGGTGGGATATTGTAAATACAAAAAACACAATTAAAGGCATTATTAAAAGAAATGAATGGTCTTGTCCAATATTAAGCGTAAATGATCCGAAAGTTGAGTTTTTACAGAAATTCATTTTGTGGTTACAAAAATGGAGAAAGCTGTGCAATTTAAAAATTTGTATCGGTATGAGTAAAGATACTTTTCTTGCTATTGAAAGAAGTACCAGTAATTTAATTGAATTAATTAATTATTCCTTAAATAAATTACCTGCTAAGTATATATTATTGGGAAAATTACAAACTGATAACCTAAAGAAAATATTTGGAAAATACCGCCGATTGTCGGGGCGCAATTATAATATATCTTGCTGGCAAATTATAGAATCTGAAAAAAAATTACGAATCAAACAAATGCTAAAACTTGCTAATGAATGTAAACTGACTTTAATGGACATTTTCAGAAGGGCAGTAGTTATTCCAATACTGATCAGTTTCATTCTGTGTTAAGTGAAAACTACTTGCAAATTTGTAAGATAGACATTGGAGCGACTTTGTATATTTGTGGTTATGCAGTCCATTCCTTGTGTAAAAAAAATAGTTGTTCCTTATGTCAAGAAACAATTCGAGATTCTAAAGGTTGTGAAACCGGTGATACCTATTTTGATGAATTACAAAAAGGTGGGTTATCATTGCCAACTGACGAAGATGAGAGAGGAGAAAAATAATAAATAATCCGTCTGGAGCAGCATCAAACGTCGTCGAAAATAACTGGGAATATTATAAAGAAATGTATTTCTTAGAACCATACGTCCACAGTAGTAGGAAGTGAGTATTACATATTTTTAGTAATGCTCTCTCATTACAAACTGCTAATATCTTTTTTATTATTCAGAACATTAGTAATGTAGACATCAGAGATAAATCCTTTTCTTCTATGTCTTGCATTGTATTAAGAGAATGGAGACCGGCAACTACAACTACTGAAACGACAACATGCACAGCTACTGTTAAACCTATATTTACGTAGCAAAATTCAAGCACCCGATTTTGACAAACGCTATGATTATAGACAAAAGCTTTCGATGTTAATATTAGTGTGATGAATGTGTACATGCTACTAAAATTTCACAAATATTGTTTGTTATTTTCTATATGCTCAACAAAAACCTATAAAAACCTTTTAAGATTGCCAGCTAGTGCCGAAACTCAGACAAGATATATCGAAATTGAACGAAAGATGCCGAAATTTTTGCATATTATTCTGATTGGTTAGCAGTGAGACTTTCTGCGTTTAATATAAATCAGCTAGTTCGCTTGCTTTACTTTCTACTTTACTGCAACTGCGTTACGTTTTGCGTTACTTCATTATAAATCCAGCTTTACACGTGCGTTATGTTTTTGTTTACATGTAGAAACCTAATACTAACGATTGGCACACCCAGCAATGGGTAATAAGCCTTGATATATTTATTTATTTAAATAATAACTTATACAAACCCTATGTCGTCGCGTTTCAATCTCCCCCTGATATTAAACTGGAAGTAATAATTAATTTAATATCACTGTTCTCTGAAACAAAACTGCCAAATGATAGCACTAAGAAGGTACATGTTAAAACTATTTATTTATAGATCCATTAATTCTTAATGATTACGAGTATACAAAAAGCTATTACCAATAGATATAAAACAAATTAACCTACGTTTAAACATAACAACTACTACTTATCAGCTATATCTCTTTGTGTCCCTCTCACGTTTATATAGTGTCCTTTTCCCGGCACTTATCACCTACACTCACAGTTTTTCCTCTGTTTCTTCGACACACTACTTTTCTTTTCGTGTTCCGGTGGCCCCGAACTCGTCACCGCACTTGTACCCAAGGTGGCAGTGGCAATTCTTGTTTCCTCGTCTTTCCGATGGCTGCCTTCATACACCAGGAATCGTAGGCCCCCTTGTCGTGGATTTCCTTTGAGTTATATATTATAGTCCAGTCGATGGAATGTCCTGGTGTCATTGGTGGAGCAGGAGTATTGAATATTTTTTTTTAATTTTCTTCTCAGCTTTGGTTTATCTTTCATTTTGAATTTTTGTACGATTTTGTAAAATTCCTCACTCTCACTATCCATGGCTAGAATAAAACTGACCTATTTTGTTAGAAAAAAGTGGACAACGGTACCCTCACCCCTGTCCTCATGGTTTCAAATTTCAAACAGTGGCGTACTAATTTCAAGGGAAAAGTCAGTGGCGGTACCGTCGCAAATTTGTAGTGTTATGTACCCCTTTTATTTTATTATTTTCCGGATCCGCAATCCGTATGAATTGGGGAATGGGTTGTCTATAATTTTATATGGGCTTTCGTATAGTAAATCAAATTTATTTATTTATTTATTTCGTTATTTAGTTATTAGGTATTTAGTTATTATGTTATTTATTTATTTATTTTATTTATTTACCTCACGCTATGAAAAGTTCTCTTTCTTTCTCCTACTTACAATGTATAAATCCAACTTTCTTACTAACGTTCCCTCCAAATTCATTTTGTAGCTTAGGGTTTCTTACATCGTAAGTTGTATGATCATTCTAACCAGCTATATGTAAATCAAGCTTTATGCTACACTGCCAACTATGATACAAATTGTAATACTAGTGGTTTTACAACAAAGCAATAGTCGATTCCATGTTGACCAGGACGTATTTATAAAAATACACCAGAGTGATTCTAGCGGCCAATTCTAGCGGCCACTTCTCTAACGCAACCTGTTGTGAACAAGCCTCACACAGTGCATTACCATGGCCTGACAGATATATCACTGATAATTATTAAAGGTATTAACGAATAAATGGCAATAAAATATACATTAAATTAAAGTATTATTAAAGATAATGCATATAAAAATTCCCGGACGCAAGTAAGTGATGAATTTATACATTTTGATGATACTAACCTCAAAAAAATTTACAGGTTATGGTAGCAGATAATAAACAAATATATTTATTCCCTATATATCTTAAGAGTGCCGCTTCGAAATTATTATAAATAAATAGTATGTATTATAACAAATATACTCATATATATTTTATAATAGCTCCACCCGTAGGGCATTTGTAAATAATTAATAAAGTTTGCGTTATATCCTATGTGAATATATTTTTTCAGATTTCTCCTTTATAAGTCTGCGTGCCGCTTTGAAATTATTATAAATAAATAGTAGGTATTATAACAAATTATTAAATATATATTTCAATATAGCGCCCCCCGTAGAGGGGTATGAAAAAAATTCATGAACATTTTGTTACCTACTATATACTTGTAATCTTAGAGAGTCCCTATAAAAAACCGCGTGCCGACTTGAAATTATTATAAACAAATAGTATACACTATGACAAATTATTAAATATATATTTCAATATAGCGCCCCCCGTAGAGGGGTATGAAAAAAATTCATGAACATTTTGTTACCTACTATATACTTGTAATCTTAGAGAGTCCCTATAAAAAACCGCGTGCCGACTTGAAATTATTATAAACAAATAGTATACACTATAACAAATTATTAAATATATATTTCAATATAGCGCCCCCCGGAGAGGGGTATGAAAAAAATTCTTGAACATTTTGTTACCTACTATACTTGTAATCTTACAGATTCCCTACATAAAACCGCGTGCCGACTTGAAATTATTATAAACAAATAGTATACACTATAACAAATTATTAAATGTATATTTCAATATAGCGCCCCCCGTAGAGGGGTATGAAAAAAATTCATGAACATTTTGTTACCTATTATATACTTGTAATCTTACAGATTCCCTATATAAAACCGCGTGCCGACTTGAAATTATTATAAACAAATAGTATACACTATAACAAATTATTAAGTATATATTTCAATATAGCGCCCCCCGGAGAGGGGTATGAAAAAAATTCATGAACATTATGCTACCTATATCATATACTTGTAATCTTACAGATTCCCTATATAAAACCGCGTGCCGACTTGAAATTATTATAAACAAATAGTATACACTATGACAAATTATTAAATATATATTTCAATATAGCGCCCCCCGTAGGGGGGTATGAAAAAAATTCATGAACATTTTGTTACCTATTATATACTTGTAATCTTAGAGAGTCCCTATAAAAAACCGCGTGCCGACTTGAAATTATTATAAACAAATATTATACACTATAACAAATTATTAAATATATATTTCAATATAGCGCCCCCCGTAGAGGGGTATGAAAAAAATTCATGAACATTTTGTTACCTACTATATACTTGTAATCTTACAGATTCCCTACATAAAACCGCGTGCCGACTTGAAATTATTATAAACAAATAGTATACACTATAACAAATTATTAAATGTATATTTCAATATGGCGCCTCCCGTAGAGGGGTATGAAAAAAATTCATGATCAATTTGTTACCTATCATATACATTTAATCTTAGATATTCCGTACAAAGACCGCGTGCCGCCTTGAAATTACTATAAACAATTATTAGTATGCATTATAATATATTATTTAATATATATTTCATTCTAGCGTCCCTCGTAGAAGGGTATGAAAAAGATTCATGTACATAGTGTTACCTATAAATTCAAATTATTACCTAAGGCTAAACGTTGGATCACAAATACAAGCGCGATTTAAATAGTTATTTAAAATTTAAAAAAAAAATAATAATATGACAATTAAATAGGTAATACGATAAAATAAATCTTACAATTGTTAAAACAATTTTTTTATCTGAATTTCTTTTAATTTATAATACGTACCTATCCTTACATATTTTCTAAATTTAAATACAAATTTCACAATAGGTACAAATAATAAATTTTACAAAAATTAAAAATATGTAATATTTGTATAGAGAGATCAATATAATTCTTAATTAAAATAAATATCAAAATATACATCTGTAAAGGTTAAATGAAAAAGTGACCTTATTTGTATGTTTGTAATTATTTATTTAATAATACTTCATAAATACATATTTAAAAATATAACATATCAGTGTAAAGAAATAGTATAGTGGCTGAATAAATACGTAAGATGAACATTAGAGGGTCATCATGGTTTCCATCTGTACAACATTACATTATCAATTGCATATATTATACAGAATGCCCATTTTATCTGTTTTAAAGCCGTTACAAAATAAATCATTTTATGTTTTAAATTTCAATGTATAATGTATTGCATAAATTTTACTCTTGTAATATGTAAATCATACTTTATGCTACAGTGCCATCTGTGATACGAGTTCTAACACAAAAATAAATTCTAACCTCTACAAATATTTGTCTTGTGGTAAGGGCGCTATTTTCAAATATATAGTAAATAATTTGCTATAATACATTGTATTTATTTATAATAATGTAAAGAAGTCAGGTAATCTTATATAGAATATATCTGAAATTATACATATAAGATGGACCACACACTCTTTATGATTTTTTTAAAATACTATCTTACGGGAGGCATTATATATGTAAAAAATTGTTCATGAATTTTTCTCATACCCTTCTGCGGGGGCCGCTATATTTTATATTAAAAAAAATTGTATAATGTATACTAATTGTTTATAATAATTTCAAGGCGGCACGCGGGCTTATATAGGGAATATCTAAGATTACAAGTATATGATATAGGTAACAAAAGTTCGTGAATTTTTTTCATACCCCTCTACGGGGGGCGCTATATTGCAATATACATTTAATAATTTTTTATAGTATATACTACTTGTTTATAATAATTTCAAGTCGGCACGCGGTTTTATGTAGGGAATCTGTAAGAGTACAAGTATATAGTAAGTAACAAAATGTTCATGAATTTTTTTCACACCCCCCTACGGGGGGCGCTATATTGAACTATATATTTAATAATTTGTTATAGTGTATACTATTTGTTTATAATAATTTCAAGTCGGCACGCGGTTTTATGTAGGGAATCTGTAAGATTACAAGTATATAGTAGGTAACAAAATGTTCATGAATTTTTTTCATACCCCCCTACGGGGGGCGCTATATTGAAATATACATTTAATAATTTGTTATAGTGTATACTATTTGTTTATAATAATTTCAAGTCGGCACGCGGTTTTATGTAGGGAATCTGTAAGATTACAAGTATATAGTAGGTAACAAAATGTTCATGAATTTTTTTCATACCCCCCTACGGGGGGCGCTATATTGAAATATACATTTAATAATTTGTTATAGTGTATACTATTTGTTTATAATAATTTCAAGTCGGCACGCGGTTTTATGTAGGGAATCTGTAAGAGTACAAATATATAGTAAGTAACAAAATGTTCATGAATTTTTTTCATACCCCCCTACGGGGGGCGCTATATTGAACTATATATTTAATAATTTGTTATAGTGTATACTATTTGTTTATAATAATTTCAAGTCGGCACGCGGTTTTATGTAGGGAATCTGTAAGATTACAAGTATATAGTAGGTAACAAAATGTTCATGAATTTTTTTCATACCCCCCTACGGGGGGCGCTATATTGAAATATACATTTAATAATTTGTTATAGTGTATACTATTTGTTTATAATAATTTCAAGTCGGCACGCGGTTTTATGTAGGGAATGTGTAAGAGTACAAGTATATAGTAGGTAACAAAATGTTCATGAATTTTTTTCATACCCCCCTACGGGGGGCGCTATATTGAAATATACATTTAATAATTTGTTATAGTGTATACTATTTGTTTATAATAATTTCAAGTCGGCACGCGGTTTTATGTAGGGAATCTGTAAGAGTACAAATATATAGTAAGTAACAAAATGTTCATGAATTTTTTTCATACCCCCCTACGGGGGGCGCTATATTGAACTATATATTTAATAATTTGTTATAGTGTATACTATTTGTTTATAATAATTTCAAGTCGGCACGCGGTTTTATGTAGGGAATCTGTAAGAGTACAAGTATATAGTAGGTAACAAAATGTTCATGAATTTTTTTCATACCCCCCTACGGGGGGCGCTATATTGAACTATATATTTAATAATTTGTTATAGTGTATACTATTTGTTTATAATAATTTCAAGTCGGCACGCGGTTTTATGTAGGGAATCTGTAAGAGTACAAGTATATAGTAGGTAACAAAATGTTCATGAATTTTTTTCATACCCCCCAACGGGGGGCGCTATATTGAAATATATATTTAATAATTTGTTATAGTGTATACTATTTGTTTATAATAATTTCAAGTCGGCACGCGGTTTTATGTAGGGAATCTGTAAGAGTACAAATATATAGTAAGTAACAAAATGTTCATGAATTTTTTTCATACCCCCCTACGGGGGGCGCTATATTGAACTATATATTTAATAATTTGTTATAGTGTATACTATTTGTTTATAATAATTTCAAGTCGGCACGCGGTTTTATGTAGGGAATCTGTAAGATTACAAGTATATAGTAGGTAACAAAATGTTCATGAATTTTTTTCATACCCCCCTACGGGGGGCGCTATATTGAAATATATATTTAATAATTTGTTATAGTGTATACTATTTGTTTATAATAATTTCAAGTCGGCACGCGGTTTTATGTAGGGAATCTGTAAGAGTACAAATATATAGTAAGTAACAAAATGTTCATGAATTTTTTTCATACCCCCCTACGGGGGGCGCTATATTGAACTATATATTTAATAATTTGTTATAGTGTATACTATTTGTTTATAATAATTTCAAGTCGGCACGCGGTTTTATGTAGGGAATCTGTAAGAGTACAAATATATAGTAAGTAACAAAATGTTCATGAATTTTTTTCATACCCCCCTACGGGGGGCGCTATATTGAACTATATATTTAATAATTTGTTATAGTGTATACTATTTGTTTATAATAATTTCAAGTCGGCACGCGGTTTTATGTAGGGAATCTGTAAGAGTACAAGTATATAGTAGGTAACAAAATGTTCATGAATTTTTTTCATACCCCCCTACGGGGGGCGCTATATTGAAATATATATTTAATAATTTGTTATAGTGTATACTATTTGTTTATAATAATTTCAAGTCGGCACGCGGTTTTATATAGGGACTCTGTAAGATTACAAGTATATAGTAGGTAACAAAATGTTCATGAATTTTTTTCATACCCCCCTACGGGGGGCGCTATATTGAAATATATATTTAATAATTTGTTATAGTGTATACTATTTGTTTATAATAATTTCAAGTCGGCACGCGGTTTTATGTAGGGAATCTGTAAGATTACAAGTATATAGTAGGTAACAAAATGTTCATGAATTTTTTTCATACCCCTCTACGGGGGGCGCTATATTGAAATATATATTTAATAATTTGTTATAATACCTACTATTTATTTATAATAATTTCAAAGCGGCACGCAGACTTATAAAGGAGAAATCTGAAAAAATATATTCACATAGGATATAACGCAAACTTTATTAATTATTTACAAATGCCCTACGGGTGGTGCTATTACAAAATATATATGAGTATATTTGTTATAATACATACTATTTATTTATAATAATTTCGAAGCGGCACTCTTAAGATATATAGGGAATAAATACATTTGTTTATTATCTGCTACCATAACCTGTAAATTTTTTTGGGGTTAGTATCATCAAAATGAATAAATTCATCACTTACTTGCGTCCGGGAATTTTTATATGTATTATCTTTAATAATACTTTATGTTTATGTATATTTTATTGTCATTTATTCGTTAATACCTTTAATAATTATCATTGATATAGCTGTTAGGCCATGGTAATGCACTGTGTGAGGCTTGTTCACAACAGGTTGCGTTAGAGAAGTGGCCGCTAGAATTGGCCGCTAGAATCACTCTGGTAACAATAGTTAAATGATAATACGGTGAAAGAAATGTCGTTTAGAAATGTAGATATCAATAGAAGTTAAGTAAAATAAAGTTTTCAGACGATCGACTTCAAGAAATATTAACGCAATATCAGTAAAAAAGAAAAATTAGAAACAGAGTTATAATATCATTAATCTTACTGCAGTAGGCACAGGCAAGATTGTTAGGTTATAGTTAATTTTACAATTTGTACCATAGATGGCACTGCAGTATAAATGTTGATTTACAACATGGCCTACTTCATTAAATAGAGAGTTATGATTTTGACGTCACACGCAAGAAAGAATGCGACGATCTAGAAGTTGAGATGGAAGATCGGATTACAAACAAACCGTCGCCATTTTTAACGTTCTGTCTTCTGTCACTTATGTTGTGATATTTGAGTTTTACATAATTCAATGTCTACGGATGGCTGTGGAAACTTAAAGAATTTCACATTTGTCATGTATTCTTTATAATTATAGCGGGAGTCACTGTTGCAAAGACCATACACTCGCTTGATACTTGGCACTATCTTGCAACTGTCACCATGACAGCGATTTGTTTGTAATCTAGCAACGGAGTGAAATGAGTCACAAGTGTAGTACAAGGAAAATACCAATAGATGGCAACCCGAAAATATACCTCTGTATAACCCTCCATTATGCTACGCTTACGAGCGGTGCCCAAGGATGGGCGTATACAACGTCATAATGTACATAGCTCGGCCTGTATATCTGCTGCCAAACACTTTGTCATAACGCACAAATCTAGCCATATACACAGATCGACCTGTACATCTCCTGCCAAGCACTGTTTCATAAAGTACAGATCTAGCCCATGAAGTTACGACTTTGATTAAATGTGATTATTTGTTTTTATCTTTCAGAGGTCATCTTAGATGTGCTTTTGTTTTTTAAAATAAAATCAAATAATTGTTCTATGTTAAATGTTGTGGCGATCTTGGTCAATATTTAATTTTCAAATAAATTCGTAACTATTAGAAATTGAAAAAAACGTTTCATATAAAATTTATTGTTTTTATATTCTATTTACTGAGTTAAGAGTTCGGTCTTGCTTACTCTACAAGAAGAGGACACTTATGCGCATCAGCATAAAAAAATACTACATAAGCTTAGAATTGAATGTAACTGTGTCTTTATTGTCTGTAAATTCAAAAACCATCTGTAATTGTACAATAAAGTCTATATGAAATCTTTTTAAAAAACTCCTTTTCGTTGGCATCCACATAATTACTGACATAGACAAAATTTTGTTCGATCACTATCTTTGTCAGTTTTTTCGATTTTCGCTTTTCTCGGAAACAGTTGAAGATCAGTCCTATGTTGATTAAGCTTTTTTACTTATTTTGGTCAGTACTATATGCCCTTAATTTTTTTACAGTATTTTTGAAAGACTATATAACTATTCAATATTATTTTACGAAATTTGGTATATAGGGGTTTTCCGACATGCCCGTTTCGAAATAAAAGCACTTCCGGTTTAACCGGAAGTAAACCCTAACTTTCTTATTTTAAATGGAATTCTATATTTTTTATCTTACCGTTGAATTCAGCAGAAAATTTTACATATGAAACCATAAAAAATTACTCATGATCGACCACTTCCGGCGTAATTAAACTTTTTTATTTTTTTACTAATAACGGCTACTTTTTTATCACTATATTTCGAGAATGGAAACGAATTTTTATAATCTGTAAAACCAGTTTTATAAAGAAAGCTTTTGTTTACAATTATATAAGCTAATAATCGACAATTTTTGAAAATTGTAATTTCTTCGTAAACATAAAGTTGAAGTTCAGAAAACTCATTTTTTTTAATGGAATCCCCCATTTTTTATTATTTAAATGTATTCTTCGTTAAAAAGTAGGGGTAGTTGTGTAACAGGTTGAAAGTTGATAGATTTTTAATAAAATCTCGCAGTCATATATGTCAACCATATACCTAGATATATAATTGCGTATAGTTGTACGATACGATGAATATTCAGGCGTTGAGTATGTACAGGGTGTAAATCGAAAAGTGAAACATAGGAGTTTAACATGGGAAATCAATTTTTCTTTGCGCAAACGTTACCTAATTATTTTATGCAAAAATACTTCAAATAAAAGTTATAGAGATTTAAATACAGCATCTAAATCATGTAAAACGATTATTTTATCTCTACATATAAACGTAAAAATTAATTACAAAGCTACAGTTTTATGAGTTTTTTTGTCTAAGCAGCCATGGATTTATGACAAAAAACAACGTATTTGTTTTTTTTTTTGTCATATATCCATGGTTGCTTAGACAAAATGCTCATAAAAACTGTAACATTGTAATTAATTTTTACGTTTATATGAAGAGATAAAATAATCGTTTCATATGATTTAAATGCTTCATTTAAATCTCTATAACTTTAATTTGAAGTATTTTTGCATAATATAATTAGGTAACGTGTGCGCAAAGAAAAATTGATTTCCCATGTTAAACTCCTATGTTTCACTTTTCGATTTACACCCTGTACTTCAGTTTTACCTTATGTATATGGGCGTACGCCTGTAGAGGGCATTGTATCAAATAATAAAAATTAATCGGTGCTATTTATATCGTGGCCCACCGCTCAGCATTTACTAGGACGGCGAGGACACATCTCCGAAATTATTCCTCCTTCACGCCAGTGGATCGTCCACAAAACCCTGGCAGAGAAGTGTATTGTATTTCCACAAAACAGCATAGTGTAAAGCTGCTGTTGTTACTTCCCACTGCGGCCAGATCATTTCTCGTACGTATCCCTTTTAAGTTTGGATCTATTCTCTAAAGCAATGTTTCTCAACCGGAGGTCCGCGAGCTAAGTCTAAGGGATCCGCAAATATCTTACGAAATAACTGTTCCCAATATTTTTTTTTAATCACAAACTAAACAAATTTAAATTAGTTTGTGAAAAATTTTAACACATTACTATTCGCATTTTGAGTGAATAGTGAGACATCTGGTGGGGGCAATCAATTCAACCGAGGGTGGATTTATTAACAAAACTGATCCAAGAGCAGCTGTATGAATAAGAAAAAAATTATAAATGTTAAATATTTTCTAAACATTCCTTGTATATTTGGAAGAATGGGAAATAATCGGGCACGCAGTCTTACATAAATTATTTATATATTTCCTGGCCGACGTTTCGACTTTTAATTTTAGGTCTGTTAAGAAAAGTACCCTTTTTTCATTAAAATGGGTTTATAAAGTATGTCTTCTTTTAATACATGAAAGTGTGAAAAAGTGCACCTTTTAACGCTGCGAAGTGGAATAATAAAACGCTACGGCACTTTTTTTCACGCTCCCATTGCAAACGTAAAAAAATTTGTATGCAACTTGTGAGAAAATTATACCTTTTTTCCACTCGAAGGATTTGCGCACTCGCCTTCGGCTCGTTCGGCAAATTTTCCTTCTCGTGAAAAAAAAAAGATATACTTTACTCACTTAGTACATAAATATTATTTACTTCTATAGTAATAACAGATATTTTGTATACAAACCTAATTTGGACATTAAAATACATAAATAACGAAGACGGATTTGTGAAAACATCATGGATCTCATTGGAATGTGAACCCAGAGCCTTCTAATCTCTAGTCGGACACTCTACCAATTGAGCTATAAGACTCTTGTGAGTTCCGTGAATTTTTCACATGTCGCATACACGTTGTGCACGATATCATTCTCTCACATGGAGTATTGTTAACCGCACAACATCCCGACAGCATCCGCAGTAGTGCTTTATTCACTACTTCGGATGCTGTCGCGGTATTGTGCGATTAATATTACTCCATGTGGGAAAATGTTCTCGTGTACAACGTGTATGCGACATGAGAAAGATTCACGGAACTCACAGGGGTCTTATAGCTCAATTGGTAGAGTGAGATTCAATGATTTTTTCACAAATCCATTTTCGTTATTTCTCCACTTTAATTTGAATTGTTAACGCAGTTTATTGTAACTAAGTTACAGAAAAATGTCACTGTTGGGAAACAATTTCCGATATTAAAATACATGTTAGTGGGCATTTTTTAGATAATTTTTTAAAAATTATTAACAGTTATCACTAATTTTCATAGTTTTAAATATAATACAAATACAGCTGAGCCAAAAAGAAGTACCACAATTCAAACCTTTATTCTAGCGGTGATTTCCGTTGAGAGCTTGGAGGGTTTGCTATTTTCCGTTGGCTTCTTACTCGGACAAAAGAAACCTTTCAGCTCGTTGGGTGAAATTTTTAATTCTAATTTTTTTTTGTATTTATGCTTTTGATCTAGGGAAGCAACAATCAGAATATTAAAATATAAACATCCCCAAGTAACACAAATGACCTAAAATCGACGTCACTGTGACGTTCTAATTCACGTCATATAGTCGTCCGGAAGACGTCTCAGCGTGGAGCTGTGCGACGTCATTTTAAGACGTAGTTTCGACGTCATATTCAGACGTGGTTTAGACGTCATTTTAAGACGTTGTTTAGACGTCATTTTAAGACGTTGTTTCGACGTCATTATAAGACTTGTTTAGACGTCATTTTAAGACGTTGGTTCCACGTCATTTTTAGACGGTGTTTCGACGTCTTTTTAAGATGTTATTTCGACGTGTAGATAGACCTCGGATATATACCGAAAATAACTTAAATAGGTAGGAAAAATTACAAGGAAAAATAAACAATTTATTTTTTAAGTATATTGTATGACAAAAATTTAAATAAAAAATACAATAAAATATTAAACCTACTAGACCGGGCGCCAAGAAACATTCCGTTTGAAAAAACCGGCGGATTCATTCTGATTGATGATTTAAGTTCAGAAAGACCTAAAGAATGAAATTCTGAATGTTGCCGGACAAAGTCAGTGGTCAATTTTTTTTATATATGGGGTATAAGAATTATTGAATGAAATCGCTGTAATAGTAAAGAAAACGTTGTTTATTACTACTAAAAAGTTGTTTCTGTAGGGTATGAAACTACAAACACCACGAATATTATAAAATACAAATTTAATATGGTAAAAAAGCCACGTGCCTGAGTGTTTGATCGCGAATCTGGGGAACCGGGTTCGATCCCGACCGATGCCAAAAAGAAATATTTCTAATTTAAATGGCACAAAAGTTACCCTTGTGGTGCACTCTCCACACATTAATAAGTGCCCGTGATGTGACGCCTGGTAAATGCCTGCACGGTTTCCGGATACGACCGATGGCCGTTTTCTTTGTTTCCTTCTCAACAGTACTTTATACCAGCTTCAAAGTATTTTAGCGGGCCATATTGTACCCGACACGGTTTAGACGTTTTAGTTATAAAAGAGTTTTTACATAACGTCAACCTAGATAGTGCGGTAGCTTATTTTGATATCTGAGTTAACAAATTTAAGTGCAAATTCTAATAGTTGTTCCAGAAAAAGCAGATTGATGATAAAAAAAATTTAGTTAGAGACCAAGTATATTACATTTAAACATGCCCGTGTTGCCAGATCATAGCCCTTCGACCCCTTCTGTCCCTTTATAGTAAAAAAAAATTCCTACTTTATTAAGCTGTATCTCTTAAACAATATGCCCAAAAAGTTATTTTTATTTTAATATTTGTCATTTATATATTTCTATAGTCTGAGATGTTTTCCAATAAATGGGAAGCACTGTTTTGAAGCTACAGTGAAAAATGTAACATTGACTATTACTTGATATAGAAAACATATACAAAAAAAGCTCTCTTTGATTGCATTTATCTCAAATTTGAGATGGTCAATCGATTTTACCAATAAGAAAATATGTAAATATTGTTCTGTACAATAACCAGCCACTGAGAACGTAAGCCAGCTCAACTTGGCGCCGATACCAAGCCCGAGTAAATGGTGAGGGTTGGTGGTAGGAAAAGCATGCGACTGTAAAATCTTCGCCAAAACCAAAGACAGAAAGTGTAGGATAGGAAAGTGGTATACGAGCTAGGGTGTTCCTCGCAAGTGACATGCAGTTGTAGCCTCGCCTGACCCCTGTGCCAAGTCGGTTAGGACTACCCCGTCATGGACGGTCGGTGTTAAAGAAGCCAGTACTCAGGATTAGAACTCTCAATCTTGAGAGTGCGAGGAAGGGCAAAGAGAAGGAGAAAGGACTGTGGCGCAAAAGACTTGAGTGAGAAAGGACAGTGTGAAGATGTGTAGCACAGTAATAATTGGAGGAGAAGAGTAAGGAAAAGCTACTCCTATGAATAAGAAGATACTACCTTAAAAAGATAAGTTTTGACAATCGTTATGAACACATTTACAGAGAGAGATACAGTTTAAAATTTTTTTTTGCAACTACAAGACATTATTCTGCAGTGTGAATTACATTTGCAAGGCCTAATTAAAGAGTCAGGCTGAGGAAATTTTATCATTTTCGTCGGGTGTGACTTGGAATTTCGTAATTCATAGCCGAATTGGAGGAAGTTCAGAGGCTCGAACAGTGGTTGTAATGATTTTTTTCCATAAATATTTTTGGGCTGCAGCTCTTAAACAATGTAAAAATAAAGCATCAGAAGTACAAATAATTTTGGTTAAATTGAAATTGAACCCAATATTACGGGTAATCAACTTGTAGCGTAATTCATCTGATGTGATGTTTTGTTTAGCAAACAAATAAGTGCAGACTTCTTCAACCTGATGCAGTGATGCAGCATACAGACATTGTTTCTTAGCTCCTACCCGGTTTGTCGTGTCCCAAACAGTTTCACTGTCTGAAATAACCGATTTGCATGTACTCCTTGAACATATATTCTACCTGTAGTTTCGGTGGTACTTGGTTGATTTGGGTATAATATGACAAAATACACTGTTTTTTAGTGAATACAAGCTTTTGGATTCACTCCGTAGTACACACGACCGCGCAGCTAAAGTGTCGGTTTGAACTATGGAAGTTACTGCAAAACACTGTAAAAACACGTTTTTCACTTAGAAAATGCCTTTTCAAGTGATTTGGAGACATGTTGTGAGAAACAGTTTTTACATCTAATTTGAACGTTTAACGGTCTGAAACAACCGATTTGCATGTACCTGCTCTTTGAGCACATATTCTACTTGTAGTTTCTGTGGTACTTGATTGTTTGGAGTATAGTATGACAAAATACATTGTTTTCTAGTGAATACAATAAGCTTTAGGAGTCACTCCGTAGTGCACCAGATTGTAATAAATATTTCTATTTTAAATGTTGTTTGTGTCACAATTTATTAAAAATTGAGGCATCTTGAAATCTATCTCACATAAATTTGTTAACTGAGCATTCAATATAAGGTATCACACTATTTAATTTGACGTTATGTGAAAACTGTTTTATAACTAAAACGTCTAAACCGTGTCGGATACAATATGGCCCACTGCAACACTTTGGAGCTGGTATAAACTGCTGCGGAGAGGCAAATAATGAAAACGACCATCGGTCGTATCCGGCAACCGTGCAGTCGTTTACCAGGCGTCACCTCACGGGTATTTATTAATGTGTGGAGAGTGCACCACAAGGGTAACTTTTGTGCCATTTAAATTAGAAATATTTCTTTTTGGCATCGGCCGGGATCGAACCCGGTTCCCCAGATTCGCGACCAAACACTCAAGCACGCGGTTTTTTACCATATTAAATTTGTATTTGATAATATTCGTGATGTTTGTAATTTCATACACTACAGAAACAACTTTTTAGTAGTAATAAACAACGTTTTCTTGACCGTTACAGCGATTTCATCAATAATTCTTATACCCCCTATAAAAAAAAATTTACCACTGACTTTGTCCGGCAACATTCAGAATTTCATTCTTTAGGTCTTTCTGAACCTAAATCATTAATCAGAATGAATCCACCGGTTTTTTCAAACGGAATGTTTCTTGGCGCCTGCACTATACATAGAATTCCTGCAAAAAATATTCAAAAAAAATAAAATTAATTAAATAATGCATCTATCGATATTATACCATACATGTACATTTATTTAACAGAAATGGAGTTTACAAGAATACATGAAAATTTCCGGATCATATTGGATGCATTAGCTGTTAAAAGCAAAAAATACAATTTCGTCCGGAAAATTATCAGTAACTATTCTTAGCAGGTATTCAAATTAATATGTAACAATAATAGATAAAATAATAACTGTTTGTTATAAATTAACTTATCTTTACCCAGGAATAGTTCCTTTGAGAACTGTATAATCTTATTAGAATTATAAAGTAGTTTTAGTTCAGAGTATTTATTTTCGTAATTATTATGAAATAAATAGTTAATCATTTAAATATGAGAAAATTTTGCTTTGGGGTAGGGCCAGAGTGTACGAAAATTCAAATATCACTTTATTCATATATCAACTTACAAAACATAGTAATGGATAAAATTCGAAAAAAATAACATTGCCTTATTCAAATAACTACTTATGCATTTCTCGAATCGTCAAATCTCAAAAAATATTATAATGGTCTTATACAATTCTCGACTTGTGCAAATCTCTACCACTATGAAGTCTGCGCGCATTTATATATTCGTTTCTGGTTAGTTCACTACTGCTTTATTGCGGTACAGTTTAGTGATATTTGATTTTATAATTATATTTAAATTTGAATTACAAATATATGAGAATGTTAATATATTTGTTGTGACAATTCAAAAATAATCAAATACATATTTTATATTTGCAAATGATATATATATATATATATATATATATATATATATATATATATATATATATATATATATATATATATATATATATTTTGTTTTGTTCGTTAATAATAATAGTCTAATTTCTAATATTAATGCTACTTAACTGTAGATATATAGAAACAATAACCATTTTATAATATAATTATAGAAAGGCTGTTAAGTTAAGTTCGAAGGACCAAGTCGCTAATGGACTAATTGTATGTTGTTATTTGCAATAATCGCGAGTGGACTGTATTATTAAATTTGTTTGAGGTATCACAAGCAAAAGCAAGAGTACTGACCTTGACTTAAGGAGACTTTAAAAAAAAGGGGCAGTGACTTGGGATCTAATGACAGGAAACAGGAATGGGAATCGCTGGATGCGTCTTGAAGCGGTGACGAAACAGGAGTAGGAGACGCTGGTTGCGTCTCAAAGCGGTGATGGGTTCGGATGCGTGAGGAGATGGACACGCTGCGCTTGCATGTGCGCAACGGCAGTAGGGATCTAGTTGAGACGGCTGAATGCCGCTATTCTGGTTGATGATGCGTTGCGCTTGAGGGCACGCAACAGTAGTGGAGATCTGGTTGAAACGGCAATCCTTTGCTGTCCTGGTCGATGCTCGTTCTGGCTCGACTTGAAGACGATTGCCGTTGTCCTGGTCGACGCTCAAATTAGCTCGACTTGAAGACAGGGTTTGAGCTCAAATGGCCCACTGCTGGCGAATACAATACTATTCACAAGCACGAATAAACACTTACACTTTCACTATTTCTGAAAGGAAAAGATCCCCACTAGACAATTAAACGACGATATTCAATCAATAATATTTAATTATTCAAATTTAAGATTATAAGGTGGAATTCAAAGCCAAGATGCAAAAATTAATAATGAATTTTTGATTTTTTAAAGAAAGATTCAGAGAGAATGAAAAACACGAGTGAACCCTCACTTGGTTCGTCACCGACTTTTTTGTTTATATATTTTTTTTCATCGTTAAGGGTTTTTAATTGTTGCATCTTTGCTTCTTTACAGATGACTATGATTACAAAATATGAATACAGAGTTCACTTGGTTTTTTAAACAATAATAATAACATTTTTATAATCGTCAGTAACTCTGATCTTGCTTGTCACACCTCATAACAAACTTAACATATTCCCGGGCACAAGAAATTTGCGTGGTGCATAATAATTAATTCGATTTGGCGAAAAAATGCACTGCAACTAACAATTGCTTGGAAAAAACAAGTACGAACAGAAAAAACAAAAAATAATCAACTCGACAGAAACATCGAGTGACAGTTAACAAGTGACATTATGTCTATCTGACAATATGTCAGAGTGGCATAATGTCAAAATGACATTTTGTGTCAAAGTGACATTTTTACAAATTAACAAAACAACAATAATGAAAATTGACGACAATTAAGCTATCTATTGAGTTGGTAGTGGACATAAATTATTAATTGGGCGTTTGATTACACCGTTTTTTGTTTTTACCAACGCGACGCGAGCTATTTTGTCGTTTCCAAAGTATAATTTAGTGATAATTCCTAATGGCCATTCTAATGGTGGTAATCGAATTTCTTTAATTATGACTACCTGCCCAATTTTTACTGTGTTAGTTGATGTTAGCCATTTTTGGCGTATCTGTAGAGAAGTTAAATACTCTAATTGCCATTTTTCCCAATATGATTTTATTAGTGAGTCTAGTAAATATTTGCGATGTACCAAAGTGGATTTGGATTTGAGTGGTTCAGCTATAGGCAATCGTTTTAATGGGGTTTGAAGCAGAAAATGGGCCGGTGTTAATAACTCTGGATTGAGTTCTGCACCTTGTACACATAGAGGACGAGAATTTAAAACTGCTTCTATTTGTGTTAAGAGCGTTATCAGTTCTTCGTAGCTTAATAATTGTTTACCTATGACTCTGAATAAGTGTTTCTTACAGCTTTTTATTACAGATTCCCAAATCCCTGCGAAGTTAGCACTGTATGGCGGGATTGTTTTCCACTCTATTCCATTCATTGCTAATTCGTTGGATAATGTTTTATGAAATGTAGTCGACTGCACAAAATTATACAGTTCATTAAACTTGTTTCGAGCCCCTATGAAAGTAGTGCTATTATCGGAATATAAATGTGAAACGGGGCCTCTCCTTGATACAAATCTTTTAAACGCGTTAATAAACGAATTTACTGTTAGATCTGAAACCAATTCAATATGAACAGCCTTTATAGTTAGACAAATGAAAATGCAAATGTATGCCTTTTTTGCGTGTTGGCCTTTATGTCTTGATTTTATGAATTTAATTGGGCCTGCATAATCTACACCTGTGTAAACAAATGGCTTTGAAACAGTTACTCGATAATCCGGTAAATCCCCCATCTTAGGTTGTGTGCTAATCGGTCTTGCCTTAAAACATTTATTACATTTGTATAAATTTCGTTTGATTGCATTTCTACCGGCAATAATCCAATATTTCTGACGAATTATTGCTAGTAACAAATCTGTTCCCGCATGACAATTTGAAATATGATAATAACCTATAATTAATTCGACTATGTGATCAGATTTTGGCAGCAAAATTGGATGTTTAACTTCAAATGGCAATGTTGCATTGAATAATCTTCCGCCAACTCTTAATATTCCGTTTTCGTCTACAAATGGGGAAAGTTTTAATATTTGTTTGTTTTTTATTGACCGATTATTTCCCTCTTGAAGCGTTTTTATTATTTCATAGAAGTATACAAATTGTACAGCCCTTAAAATATATATTTCTGCTATGGCTAAGTTTGACGCGGATATGTAACCTTTGAAAAGTAATTTTTTGCCAAACTTTAAAATGTAACTTGTTACCCTTAACAATTTGCTCCAAGAGGATATATTTTGTGCCAAAGTGTATAAAATGGGATAATGAATCACAGATGCAGTGGTATTAAATGTTTTCGAATTAATTTCCGGTAATTGGTCAACAGACAAAGTATTTAATTGATGAATAGGCCAATTTTCGATTGTTGACTGTAACCAATCGGGGCCATTCCACCATAAATTACATGTAATTAATTGGGCTGGGAGCATCCCTCTAGATATTAAATCGCTAGGGTTTTCTTTCCCTGCCACATAATAAAAACAACTTGGATCTAAATTTTCTTGTATTTGCGCAACTCTGTTGCTTACAAATGTTGTCCATCTATGCGGAGATGATTTTATCCATGATAATGTGATCATAGAATCAGAAAAAGCATATATTTTATCAATTGGGTATTTTTTAATTATATAATCTTTAACATGTTTTACAAGTTTTGCCATAAGAAGAGCAGCACACAATTCGAGCCTGGCTAAAGTGATTATTTTCATAGGAGCTACCTTGGATTTTGAACATAATAGTCTAATTGTGACATTATTTAAATTTACTACTTGAAGATAGATGACGCAACCATACGCCTTTGTACTAGCATCGCAAAAGGCAACCAGGTTTACTCGGCAGCCTTCCGAAATGCCTATATGTCTAGGGACCGACAATTTCTCTAAACAGTTGAATTCTGCGATCAATTTGCAAAAATTCGAGGTTATGTTTTTGGGTGGTATGTCATCCCAATCAACGCCGGCTTGCCATAACTCCTTTATTAATAATTTGGCATATAATATTACAGGTGAGACTAATCCAAGCACGTCAAATAATCTGGCAACTGTTGACAATATAATTCTTTTTGTGCAGTGTGCTGTGTCAAAGTTTGACGTTTGGAATGTGAAAGTGTCAGTGTTAGGATTCCAAGATATTCCTAAAATCTTTAAGTTTTCTCCCTTTGACAAGTCTATACTGGTTTTGTGTGAGGTTGGTAAACTCTCAATGAGTGATGTATTGTTACTCGCCCATTTTATCAAATCGAAACCTCCAGCTGACATTAAATTAATTAAATCCGTTATAAGACTACTAGCTTCAGTTGAATTTATAACAGATACGACTAAGTCGTCCATATATAATTCAGTCTTTGCCCGATTTGTCACATTTGGATAATTTTTACTTTCGTCTTCCGCTAATTGTCGGATAGTTCGCATTGCTAAGTAAGGGCTAGATTTTATTCCAAAACAAACACAATTAAATTGAAAAGTTTTTATCGCTTCAGAGGTGTCAAATCTATAAAGAATTTTCTGATATTTTCTATGTTGTTCTGACACTAATACTTGTAAATACATCTGTTTTATGTCAGCTGTCAAGGCTATGGGAAATAATCTAAAATTTAACAATAAATTAAATAAATCTGCTTGCAAATTTGGGCCAGAGTACAATAAATCATTCAGAGACAGTCCAGTATGAGTTTTAGCGCTAGCATCCAGAACTATTCTAACTTTTGTTGTAGCTTTGTCTTCGCGAATGACAGCATGATGTGGAATAAAATAGCCTTCATTATTCGTCACTTCTGACAGATAACCTTTTTGTAAATATTCATTTATTATGTCATTGTATTGACGTTGCAAATCTACTGACTGACTAAAACGTTTTTCTAAATGTAAGAGCCGACGTTCGGCTATTAAGCGAGAATTTCCCAACAAATTAGGATCTCTCTCAAATGGTAAGTTTACTATGTATCTGCCATTTTCTAAACGTTTAGTGGTTTCCGTAAATATTTTTTCACATTCAGCGTTTTCAGGACTCTTTATTGTGTGACTTGGAACTTCTTCTAGTTCCCAAAACTTGTGCAAACAAGATACTAAATTATTTTGTGCAAATGCAGAAAATGATGAAAAGGATTCAGAAGGTACAACTTTATTATTTATTTCTCCGATTAGCACATAACCTAATGTTGTATCATAGGCTACTGGTGCGGTTCCTAATCGATTCGATAGTATTAAAGAGGGATATATTTGAGCCCCTAGAATTACGTCAATTTTTCCCGGTACATTCCAGGAATTATCGGCTAAAAGAATGGATTTTAAGGACCGAAACTTTGAAGCATCTAGTTTACACGAAGGTAAATTATCAGTTATACATTCTACTACTAATGCATTTAAATTGTACTTATGAGGCGATACTCTCGATTCTATGTCAAAATTTACATACCCATAAACTGGGCGACTTGTCATCCCGATCCCCCGAATTTTTGAGTTTTCGAGCGGTGTGATCGGTAATTTTAATTTTTCACAACAATTCTTTGTTATAAGATTATTTTGTGACCCATTGTCTAATAGACATCTAATCATTAGTTTCTTTTTATTTATGTTCGTTGCATAAACTTGTGCTGTCGACAACAAAACATAACCATTATTATTTGTGGATACATGACATGAAGTGTCAATTTTCTCCGGTTCCGTTATTTGTTTGGTTGGAGATTGAGTAGAAGATGAAAAATGCAAAAATGTATGATGTTTTTTGTTACATTCCCGGCATCTATAGCGTGATGGACAGTTTTTTACTGAATGAACATTGGATAAGCAATTATAACATGCATTTTTTGATTTTATAAATCCAAATCTGTCTTGTACTGACATTTTATGGAATTTTTCGCAAAAATACAGATTGGAATGTTCCGCACTGTTGCACAAAATACAAGGTATTTTACAAGGTATTTTTTGTTTTGGTTTTTCATCTGCCGCCAAAAATGTGCGTGAATGATTCGCCACTTTTGGCGATCCCTTTACAGATGAAAAACGCTCCAAGATCTTTGCCTGATCTCTAACAAAATCTAAGAAGTTTTTGCAAGTAGGAAATTCCGTTTCGCGGAATATCGTATCAAATAGCAATACTATTTCTGGATCCACCTTTTTGGATGCGCAGTTTAATAGCACGAAATCCAGAATGTCTGGAATATTAAGTTGCTTGATAGCCTCTACGGAGGCGGAAAATTTATTGACAAACGTTGTCAAATGACTTGGGTTTTTTGAACTAAATTTTATATTGAAAATATTGTCTAAGTATTGCTTAGCCATTGTTCTTTCATCCTGGTATTGCTTTACCAGGCCGTCCCAAATAATGTCATAGTTTTCAGGTGTGGGCAATATCCCCCCTGTTATTTCTAGAGCATTGCCCGTAAGTTTGCCTATTAGATAACTAATTTTTTGTTCGTTTGAGAGCGCCTCGTTTTCATGTACATTTGATTTGAATGATTGATAAAATAACGGCCACATTTCTACTTTCCCATTAAAAGATGGCAATTCAATAGCGGGCAGTTTTTTACATTTATTTAGTGCAGTACTAGATTTTGACGGCTGCGCTTTGGGGGCCAACAAGGACAGCTCACTTCTCGTTCTTTTTATTTTTGAAAAATACATTTCTATTGTCATTAATGTATCAAAATTTGGATTAAAATTAGCATCAATAGATAGCTCAAGGTCATTTATACGAATTAAGGCATTTTTAAATTCCTCCCTTAACAAATCGACTTCTTGGGATTCGTCCAAGAAGCGTTCATTGGCGCATGTGTCCGTTGGAGTGCACTTTTTCGCGAGATCGTGTATTTTTACAATACGGGATTCGTAGCCTCTTGCTAGGGCCTTTAACGTTTTTAACTCAACTTCCATAGTACTAAAATTGACAGTGGAACATCCGGCTCGAAGGACCAAATTTTTATGTTAAGTTAAGTTCGAAGGACCAAGTCGCTAATGGACTAATTGTATGTTGTTATTTGCAATAATCGCGAGTGGACTGTATTATTAAATTTGTTTGAGGTATCACAAGCAAAAGCAAGAGTACTGACCTTGACTTAAGGAGACTTTAAAAAAAAGGGGCAGTGACTTGGGATCTAATGACAGGAAACAGGAATGGGAATCGCTGGATGCGTCTTGAAGCGGTGACGAAACAGGAGTAGGAGACGCTGGTTGCGTCTCAAAGCGGTGATGGGTTCGGATGCGTGAGGAGATGGACACGCTGCGCTTGCATGTGCGCAACGGCAGTAGGGATCTAGTTGAGACGGCTGAATGCCGCTATTCTGGTTGATGATGCGTTGCGCTTGAGGGCACGCAACAGTAGTGGAGATCTGGTTGAAACGGCAATCCTTTGCTGTCCTGGTCGATGCTCGTTCTGGCTCGACTTGAAGACGATTGCCGTTGTCCTGGTCGACGCTCAAATTAGCTCGACTTGAAGACAGGGTTTGAGCTCAAATGGCCCACTGCTGGCGAATACAATACTATTCACAAGCACGAATAAACACTTACACTTTCACTATTTCTGAAAGGAAAAGATCCCCACTAGACAATTAAACGACGATATTCAATCAATAATATTTAATTATTCAAATTTAAGATTATAAGGTGGAATTCAAAGCCAAGATGCAAAAATTAATAATGAATTTTTGATTTTTTAAAGAAAGATTCAGAGAGAATGAAAAACACGAGTGAACCCTCACTTGGTTCGTCACCGACTTTTTTGTTTATATATTTTTTTTCATCGTTAAGGGTTTTTAATTGTTGCATCTTTGCTTCTTTACAGATGACTATGATTACAAAATATGAATACAGAGTTGACTTGGTTTTTTAAACAATAATAATAACATTTTTATAATCGTCAGTAACTCTGATCTTGCTTGTCACACCTCATAACAAACTTAACAAAGGCCATAAAAAGGCTAAATATAAAATATAAAGAAGATAAAATGAAATGTATGGGAAAAATAGAATCACTTTTAGAATAAACTAAATACATATATTTGTTATTTTGTAATTATATTTTTTGAACAGGTTTGTTTAAACATGTACCTACCTTAAGTAGTAATACAGACATAATGGCTGGTACCACAAGCCCTGTTTTAAGAAATGTCAAATTCAAAGTTTAATTTTACCCTTATGTTTTAAGAACGATTTTTTTAAAATATTTGTTTGAATACAAACTATGTTTTGCATTAAAATCATATTTTGATAACTTTGATATTATTTATTAGTATTATAAGTAATGAAATTTGATATTTATTAAAACAGCGGTTTAGTTAAAACAGGGCTGGTACCAGCCAATACGATGGTAATTTATATTCACAATGTTTTACTGTTTTTACATTTTTCTATACAGGGTATTAATGAATACTTGTTACAAATTTATAAGGGTATGTAGGGGATGCAAAATAGACTAACTTTTACTAATAAACTCATATCCGGAAACGCACCGTTTTCGAGCTACAGGCTCTTAAAAGAGTAATTATTTTAGTTTGCTGTGACCTATCACCAAATATTATTTTGTTTATTTTAACTTTATTGAATTGCAGACGCAGTATGAATGAGCATACTGTTCGCGATTACGCAAACATGGTAGATATATATTAATGTATAGCAGCACAAGAAATTCAAACAAATTCTGGCGTTTTTGAACGAATGTATCAAAATATGCTCGCTCTGAAGGTGCAATGCTTGCATTGAAGTTAGTGGTGGTATTTTGAGCAACTATTATAATATGTATTACAAAAATGAATAATAGTTATTTTATAATCGGTTGTATCATGTAACACATCGCTTATATTAAACGACGTCGTTAAATATTTTGACAAATAGAAACAAATTACATTGCGCTTTTTTCATCAGAGCCACATATTTTGATTGGATAACATTGTTAACGATGTCGTTTAATACAAGCGATGTGTTATATGATACAGCCTTATATGTGTTAAAAATAACATTTTATTTTGTGAGAAGGAAGTTTGGAATACGAAGCGGAGTGGTTCAACCCTTCAAACAAAATAAAATCACTTTTAACACGTATATCATATACTATTCTTTCTATAAACACTACTTTTTCATCTAAATTTGTATTTATTATAATTTTTTGACATATGCCAAAAATGTCGATTTGTTGTCCCATTGGTTATTACAAAGGTAACTAATTCACTTTTAACACTATATAGTGTTCAAAGTAACAATGATCTGTCACTTTTTAATACTGGTGTCATAAAATGATATTTTTTCACGACCGGGAGAGGAGAAAGTTGATTTCTATGACTCCAAAATCATGAGAAACAGCACATTTTGTTTCAGCAGGAAATTGGAACATTTTTTCCTCGTCGTATTGTAGCCATCACCTACGGCTCGGGCTACGCTACAAACTTACTCCTCGGAAAAAAATTATACACTTCTCTCCCTTTATGTATAATATTATACATAAATATATATTTCAACCCTAACAACAAACATTAAAAAGCCTACTTATAGTAGATTTCTAGAAAAATTATTTAAAAAATTTAAAATAAGGATAATTAATAACTGAAGTGGTAGGTCACAACCAACTAAAATTAAGGTTACTCTTTTATGAGCCTGAAGCTCGAAAACGTTGCGTTTCTAGATAAGAGTTTATTGGTAAAAGTTAGTGTATTTTGCATCCACTACCTACATACCCTATAAATTTATAACATGTATTCATTAACACTGTATAACATTTTTTTTTACATTTTTTTAAATGAAAATGGATAAACAAATTATTCATACTAGTAGGTATATTAAAGGAATAACAATCTACCAAATGAGCACTGTATAAGGTACCTTATCATTTACTAAATTATGTGTACGTAGAGTACAAATCAAAAATAGTTCATTATTGTATAAATCTGACTTGTTTAAAATTTGTGTTATTTATATTATACATGTACACTATATTTATGTAAAATAAAGTGGAACTGACGAGATGTATTACACTGGCAACAACAGATAAAATCCTATTTTTGCACTGCTCTTCTTTTCCTAAAATGCAACATGGGATTGACAAATGTTTTTGAGTATGAAGACAAGTATTTATAGTAAAATTCAATTCCGGTTTCATAAACGCCCATTTAAAATTTAATTCCAAAGTAAATTTAATTAAGTGTAACTCAATTTTTTGACAGCGATGCGATGATTTTAATGACAAGAACACCCACTAAACAAATGTATTTATTCCCTATATATCTTAAGAGTGCCGCTTCGAAATTATTATAAATAAATAGTATGTATTATAACAAATATACTCATATATATTTTGTAATAGCACCACCCATAGGGCATTTGTAAATAATTAATAAAGTTTGCGTTATATCCTATGTGAATATTTTTTTTCAGATTTCTCCTTTATAAGTCTGCGTGCCGCTTTGAAATTATTATAAATAAATAGTAGGTATTATAACAAATTATTAAATATATATTTCAATATAGCGCCCCCCGTAGGGGGGTATGAAAAAAATTCATGAACATTTTGTTACCTACTATATACTTGTAATCTTACAGATTCCCTACATAAAACCGCGTGCCGACTTGAAATTATTATAAACAAGTAGTATATACTATAACAAACTATTAAATGTATATTTCAATATAGCGCCCCCCGTAGGGAGGTATGAAAAAAATTCATGAACATTTTGTTACCTATTATATACTTGTAATCTTACAGAGTCCCTATATAAAACCGCGTGCCGACTTGAAATTATTATAAACAAATAGTTTACACTATAACAAATTATTAAATGTATATTTCAATATAGCGCCCCCCGTAGGGGGGTATGAAAAAAATGAACATTTTGTTACCTATTATATACTTGTAATCTTACAGATTCCCTATATAAAACCGCGTGCCGACTTGAAATTATTATAAACAAATAGTATACACTATAACAAATTATTAAATGTATATTTCAATATAGCGCCCCCCGTAGGGGGGTATGAAAAAAATTCATGAACATTTTGTTACCTATTATATACTTGTAATCTTACAGCGTCCCTATATAAAACCGCGTGCCGACTTGAAATTATTATAAACAATTAGTATACATTATACATTTTTTTTAATATAAAATATAACGGCCCCCGCAGAAGGGTATTAGAAAAATTCATGAACAATTTTTTACATATCATATAACGCCTCCCGTAAGATAGTATTTTAAAAAAATCATAGTGTGTGGTCCATCTTATATGTATAATTTCAGATATATTCTATATAAGACCACCTGACTTCTTTAAATTATTATAAATAAATACAATGTATTATAGCAAATTATTTACTATATATTTGAAAATAGCGCCCTCACCACAATACAAATATTTGTAGAGGTTAGAATTTATTTTTGTGTTAGAACTCGTATCACAGATGGCACTGTAGCATAAAGTATGATTTACATATTACAAGAGTAAAACTTTATGCAATACAACCAGAGTGATTCTAGCGGCCACTTCTCTAACGCAACCTGTTGTGAACAAGCCTGACAGAGTGCATTACCATGGCCTAACAGCTATATCAATAATAATTATTAAAGGAATTAACGAATAAATGACAATGAAATATACATTAAAATAAAGTATTATTAAAGATAATACATATAAAAATTCTCAGACGCAGAAGTGATGAATTTAATCATTTTGATGATTCTAACTCCAAAAAATTTTACAGGTTATGGTAGCAGATAATAAACAAATGCATTTATTCCCTATATATCTTAAGAGTGCCGCTTCGAAATTATTATAAATAAATAATATGTATTATAACAAATATACTCATATATATTTTGTAATAGCACCACACGTAGGGCATTTGTAAATAATTAATAAAGTTTGCGTTATATCCTATGTGAATATATTTTTTCAGTTTTCTCCTTTATAAGTCTGCGTGCCGCTTTGAAATTATTATAGATAAATAGTAGGTATTATTGTAAGATAATCAACGATAACAACAATTATTAATGTTTATATTTCTTATATGACTGTCATTACATTTCTGTCAATCTTTTTCTCGTCATTCCTTTTCATAGCCAACCCTACATCCCCCTTCTTTTGTTTGTTGGCAACGCTTTCAAGAATCTTCGGTTTCTTCTAAGATCTTGTTTTTGTGTCTGTACTACGTACGATCTTGGTTCTTCAGATTCCTTTTTGATTATACCTTCTTCCATCTTATCTGTTATCCACACCTTCTCTCCTTTTCCTAATTTGATCAATGGTTTTGCTTTATGTCTTCTGTCGAAATTAGCTTTTTGTTTTAACTGTTCTGCTTCTATGTTCTCTTTAATTTTCTTATGATCCGGTGATTTAGCTTCTAAATAAGATTTTGTGATCGGTAAATTATCTCTCAAATTTCTATTCATTAATCTTCTCGCTGGTGACTCCCCTGTTGACAACGGAGTGTTTCTATATATTAACAGTCCTAAATAAAAATCTCCTTGGTTCTTTTTTAATAAATTTTTTATCGTTTCCACACATCTTTCAATTTTCCCATTCGACTGAGGATAGTGTGGACTGCTCGTCGTTAATTTTATATTATACTCTTTACAAAATTTCCTGAATTCTTCACAATCAAATTGTCGTCCATTGTCGCTTCTGATTTGTTCTGGAATTCTGAACCTTGCAAATGTCTCTTTTAATTTGTGTATGATTTCTTGACTTTTGATGTTTCTTAGTTTATATATTTCAGGAAAAGCTGAATAATAATCTGTAATTAATAAATACATTTTAGATTTATACTCGAATAAATCTATTCCTATTATTTCCCATGGGTAATTTGGGACTTGACTTGGGAGCAGTGGTTCTACATTCATCTTCGAATTTTTTATACATGTCTCGCAGTTTTTAATTAATTCTTCTATATGGTTATTTATTAGTGGCCACCACACAGTTTCTTTTAAGCGTAATCTACATTTTGTGATTCCCTGATGTCCAACATGTACTTTTTCTAAAATTTGTCGCCTGTTGTTTTGTGGTATAATTATTCGATTTTTATAACAAACAATGCCATCTATTATACCAATGCAATCTTTGTGTTTATAATATGGAAGTGCTAATTCTGAACAATACTTTTTCTCTGGCCATCCCTGTTGTGTGTATTGTTTTAATATTTGTACAATTTCATCAGAATCTTGTTGTTCGCTTTTGTACATTTCGTTTACTTCTATTTCTTTGTTTAAAACGTCTTCATCGTTCAATCCAATCTTCATTGGCGCTCGGCTCAGTGCATCCGGTACATGGAATTCTTTACCAGGAATATATTTCATTTCATATTCGAAACACATCATTCTCATTTTGAACCTTTGCAATCTAGCACTAAGTTGATCTGCTGGTTTGTTTTGCAATATTCTTATTAATGGTTGGTGATCTGTTCGGATTTCAAATTGTTTTCCTATTAGATATTGTTTTAAACGTTCGCATACCCATACTATCGCTAAACACTCTTTCTCGATTTGGGCGTATAATTTCTCAGTCTCGCTTAAGGATTTAGAACAATAAATTACTGGTTTCCAAATATTGTCTTCTTGTAACTGTTCTAAACAGCCACCAATACCATACGCTGAAGCGTCTGCTGATATTCTTGTATCCCTATTAACTTCGTACGATTCTAAAACAGGCAAATTAGTAAGTGCTCGTTTCATTGTTTCAAAACATTGTTTATGTTGATCATTCCAGAGCCATGTTTCATTCTTCTTCAATAGTGATCTTAAACCATGTGACTTTGTTGAAGAATCACTGATAAATTTGGTAATATAATTATACATACCTAAAAACCGTTGTAATTCTTTGATATTTGTAGGCTCTGGATATTCTAATATCGATTTTATTCGTTCTGGATCAGGCATTATTTTCCCATTTTCTTGAATTATATGTCCTAAAAATTTCAGCTTCTTAAATCCGAATTTACATTTATCTTTGTTTAACGTAATTCCACTTTCTTTTAGTGTTTCTAATGTTTTTCGTAATTTACTCTCATGTTCTTCCTCGTTTTTCGCGAAGATTATTATGTCGTCGATATGAACTTTTACCCCTTGTATGTTTCTTAATATTTCTTGCATAATTCTTTGATATACTTCCGGCGCAGAAGATAGTCCTTGTGGTAATCTTTTATATTTATACCTTCCAAAAGGTGTGATAAAGCATGTGTAATGTTGAGATTCTTTACTAATAGGCAATTGCCAATATCCATTCTTTAGATCTAGTTTCGTGAAAATTTTAGCTCCATTCATTTCAGTTAACGTTTCTTCTACACTAGGTAGTTGTAACCTTTCTCTTATTATTTTCTTGTTTAATCCAGTAAAGTCTGTGCATATCCTTATTTTTCTGTTTTCGTTTTTTCCTTTTGCCACCACAACCATAGGTGCACAATATTCCGTAGATTCTGTTATTTCTTCTATTACATCTTCTTTTACCATTCTTTCGATTTCATTTTTCGTATCTTCTAATAAAGCTATAGGTACTCTTCGCGAAGTTGTTATACACGCAGGTGTTTTGTCTTGCTTTATTTTTATTTGATATTCCTTATTTTTCATTTTACCCAAACCCTGAAATAGTTCTCGATATTCTGACATTACTTTTTGTTCTAATGTGCTTCTTTGAGTTTCATTGATATCTACGTTGTTTATTTTTATTTTAAAGTTTGTGGGCATATTATTTTTTATTTCCACTATACCTAACGTATGCCTTTATTTCGATCTTCTTTCCATTCCATTCGATTGGTACTTTGGTTTTTCCTTTGACCAATAGTTTTGTTTGTCCAGGTCCTAGGAGTGTGTCTTTTGTATTTTTCAATTGTATTTTAAATCTTTTCGAAAGTATTTTAAAAACCTTCCAAGAAATTATATTTTCATCAGCACCTGTGTCTATTTTAAATCTAACTTTTAAATTATCCATTTTAAATTTTACATACCATGGGAAGTTATTATTATCACAGCTCTCTATTCTTTTTATTTCACCCACATCTACATCGCTTGTAGATTCACTTGAATCTTCTTTAACTTCATTTACTTTTCTTGTAAGACACATTTTTGCATAATGTCCTCTAAGTGAACATTTGTTACACTTCACATCTTTTGCTTTGCAATCTTGATATGGATGTCTTGGCTTTATTCCACATCTTATACATACCTTTTCTTTATCTTTATATGTATTTTTTGATTTATACTTCGTTTGTGTTTTAATTACATTTATTTCTTTTTCTGATAGTCGTATTTCTTTATTTTGTTCTCTAATAGACTCTGTTTGCAAAATTTTATCAATCGCTTGCTGTAATGTTAGTTTCCCATCTAACTGCATTGTTTCTGACAGCCTTTGATCTCGAATTCCTACTACCAACCTATCACGTATTAATTCGTCTTCTAACGTGTCATATTTACATTTTTTTCCTAATTCAATCACAGTTGTTATGTATTCTTCAGCCTTTTCTGTTTCTAACTGATTTCTTTTATTAAATAATGCGCGTTGAAAAATAATATTTGTATTGGTTGCATAATATTCCTCAAAGATTTTTACTGTCTCTTTATATGAAACTAATTTCTCTTCTTTTTGTTGTAAAGTAGCTAATAATTTATTTACTTTTGCGCCCATGTGCAATAGCAAATGATTTATTTGAATTTTTTCTTCCTGTTGTTCCAGTTTTACTGTTTTTCTATATCTTTCATATTCCGTAATCCATTCGCACCAATCCTCTTTTTCAAATGAAAATTTGCTTGGTGCTTTCGTTATATGCATCATGTTTATATTTTTACTTTCATAACCCTGAACTTGCATATTGACAAGCATGGTCTGCAGATTTTGTACCTGCTGCTGTAGTTCAGCCACTGTTGCTTCGGTCATCTTGCTTTTTAACCTGACACCATGTAAGATAATCAACGATAACAACAATTATTAATGTTTATATTTCTTATATGACTGTCATTACATTTCTGTCAATCTTTTTCTCGTCATTCCTTTTCATAGCCAACCCTACAATTATAACAAATTATTAAATATATATTTCAATATAGGGCCCCCCGTAGAGGGGTATGAAAAAAATTCATGAACATTTTGTTACCTATCATTTACTTGTAATCTTACAGATCCACTATAAAAGTCCGCGTGCCGCCTTGAAATTATTATAAACAAATAGTATACATTATAACAAATCATTAAATATATATTTCAATATAGCATCCCCCGTAGATGGGTATGAAAAAATTCATGAACATTTTGTTATCTTTCATATACTTGTAATCTTGCAGATTCCCATATAAGACCGCGTGCAGCTATGAAATTATTATAAACAATTAGTATGCATTATAGCAAATTATTTAATATATATTTTAATATAGCGCCCCCGTAGGCAGGGGTGAAAAAAATTCATAAATATTGTGTGGTCCGTCCTAGGAAAGTATAAATAAATTTATAATAACTATTTCTCTTCGTAGAGTTCGCTTGGTATTTATGAATATATAACAGTTATAAAAAAAAAATATAAGGTCTAACAAAACAAATTTACCGAGTGTAGGTTTGACCTTTAAAACGCGGCAATTTTAATAAATTTAAATTTGTGTAGTGTATCCCTCGTACATATACTTTTTTTCATATAACTCTTATATGAAATATAAATCTATGTGTCGCTTACAAATTATTATAAATAAAAAGTATAATAAATTATTCCATGTTTGTTGTTACACTGCCACGCAGGAGAGGTACGAAAAAATTAATAAGTTGTTTTCATTCATCACAAACACTAAAATATCTGGAAAAGATTTAGACAGAGCTTGTCTTGTTACATATTTATAAAGAAAGGAAACATGAACATTGTTTAAAAGAAATGCTACGTTCATTGTCAATTTGCTCTATTTGAAATGTTCTTAATATTATTAGAAAATAACAGGGCATCGAACCTGCCAAAAACTCGCTCTGGATCAGGTTAATTTGGGTTTTGATAGATGGGTTTGTTTGTGGTTCTGGTTCAAGCAATAATGAAATATGCGGTATTGTTCCGGATTCAGGTTTGGTTCGACATAATGAAAATCGAATAAATGTTTTTTTTGAATAACAATTTAAAATACGAGCCGAAATTTATAATGCAATACAAGATAAGAACACGAACCCAATTTCCCGATGTTCAGCTATAAGAAGTATTTATAACGATTACATTTTGAACTGAAAATAAACCGGAACTGAACCCAAATTTTAATACCCGGTTGGGTTCTCAATCGGGTTCAATTGAAAAATATACCGTAGGTTCCATTCTGTATTCGATGCCCTTGGAAAATAAGGATCTCATAATTTATGGAAAGGAAATGAAGAAATATAATAACAAAAATACATAATTCAAAGTATATTTTTATTTTTTCTATAAATTAATTTTTAATGATTCTAAAACATATTAGCTTTTAAAGGATGCATTTTATATTGAATTTTAGAGCATAGAATTCTGGATTTTTTAGTGCTAAAATTTTTGAATTGACGACAGACATCTTAATTTAAAGCCGTTGCAAAAATCGATCATTTTATGGTCTAAATTTCAATGTATGTATCGCATAAAGTTTTATGGTACAGGTAATATTTCAGAAGAACCTGCTTAATGTAATATGTAAATCAACCTTTATGCTACAGTGCCATCTATGATGCGAGTTATAAAACAAACACAAATTCTAACCTCTACAAATATTTCCAAAAGATCTTTGGGAGGCGGAGGCGCTATTTTCAAATGTATATTAAATAATTTGTTACAATGCATACTGTTTATTTATTTATTATAATTTCAAGGCGGCACGCAGTCTTATATAGAAAATATCCAAGATTACACATGTATGATAGGTAACACTATGTACATGAATTTTTCTCATGCCTTTCTACGGAGAGCACTATATGGAAATATATACTAAATAATTTGTTACAATGCATAATAATTGTTTATAATAATTTCAAAGCGGCACGCGGACTAATATAGGGAATATTTAAAATTACAAGTATATGATAGGTAACAAAATGTTCATGAATTTTTCTCAAACCCTTCTACGGGGGGCGCTATATTGAAATATATATTTAATAATTTGTTGTAGTGTATACTATTTGTTTATAATAATTTCAAGGCGGCACGCGGACTTATATAGGGAATATCTAAGATTAACCGTATATCATAGGCAACAAAATGTTCATGAATTTTTTTCATACCCTTCTACGGGGGGCAGTAAATTGAAATATATATTTAATAATTTGTTATAATACCTACAATTTATGTATAATAATTTCAAAGCGGCACGCGAATTTTTATATGTATTATCTTTAATAATACTTTATTTTTATGTATATTTTATTGTCATTTATTCGTTAATAGCTTTAATAATTATCATTAATGTATCTGTTAGGCTATGGTAATGTAGTGTGTGTTGTTCACAACAGGTTGCGTTAGAGAAGTGGCCGGTAGAATCACTCTGGTGAATTTATTCCTGTTTATAAATTCTAAAATGTAACATATTTATAATAACTACATATTTATTTACCTTAATATTTATACGTTTAGCACTTTCTTGTAAAATTAATAAACAAATATTTCGTACCAAAAGATTTTTAGATATATTATAAATAATTTAAATACCACATAAAACTAAAGTTACTAACAGTATTGGAATGGAGCATGGTGAACGAACATTGTTCTAGCAAGCGCGCCAACTTCAGAGTGGAGACATTTGCAAAAGTTGAGATTTGAATGGAACAGGATAAAAATTTTCAATATTTGAATAAGACGAGATAAATATTTTTCGAGGTTTGCAAAGGTGAAAAAAGCATAAGTCGTGACACGAATAAGTCAATGTAAAACTATACGAAAATTGACGATTCGTAGATTTATAAAACGTGATTTGACCAAGTCAATATAAAGGTATTCGAATGTTCTGTGTGCTCCCTTGCTTTGCCTTGTTACTCGAATTTCTTGTTTTATATTACCAACCAGTTCATGTTTAGATTTTAAAATAGAAAAATAAATTTCTTCTACTATGACCAACAATTGTTTTAAGTTGATGGTTTTAGCCACCTGATAATTTTCACCTGTTACTGTCACGGATTACAATGTCGTCAATTCAGAACATAAGTTACAACAAAATACAAATACAGTGTGTACATTTATGCCTTTTCATGTTTTCATATGCTGTATGCTACGCTTACGAAGAATTTTCGATAAACTTCTGAAAATGTTGTCTACAAAAGAAACAGTAATAAGTATAATTTCAAAAATGTTACATTTTACGTACCTTTACCATAACAAAACAAAAACATTGGTACAAAAATTATCGTTTCGTTTTTTGCAACCTAACCCCACTTCTAAGTTGATATATAGACTTTTATAAGCTCAGTTCTTCTTGTGTATTAGCACGTTTTGAGACAAGGCACTCTTCTTCTCCAATGTAAAAAAAATATTTCTGTATGAAATATTAATAAAACAAAAAACAATAACAAACCGCAGCATTTTAACATGAATTGGTATGTTTGCCAAGGTTTGCCTACACAAGCAGTAGCCATCTTCTTGGTGACATGGTGCACTGTCATTGTATTATTGTTTTGTTCAAGGAGGGTCTGTTTGGAAATCTGTCATGTAGGAAATACAATTTTTTTAATTTTACGACCTTTTAATTTCAGAGGAAAGTTGTAAATACAAAACTCAAAGATCCCTTAATACATTTTCTTTTAATAACATTTCTCGTAAGATTTAAAATTTATTTCTAAAGCACTATTCACAACTGACACCAAGCGCCATGACATCTGGCGGCATAATTTGTAATTGTGTGATTTAGTACTCTGGCTGATTTAACATTAAAAACTTGTATAGTAGAAATGAATGTAAATAAAGGTAAAAGCAAAACTTATTGTTTGTTGTACGGTCGTAAGTCATGAAATGCACTGTCGGCTTTCAAAATTATCGTAACTTCTGTGAAAATATAGTTATCGGCTAGTACAATGAGTACAAAATTAAACTTTGACGGGCGCGATAAAGAGTTTGTATTTCGAATTAAAATATCAATTAAATATATAAAATAAAGTTTTTAACGCATTATCTCCGTGGATGATAATTTCAATTTCATCAGAAGCCGATTTTAGTGCACCAGTTTGTAAACAGCACAAAATATATAAAAGAATAGGTCTTGCTTCTCCCGCAAATTATACAGTAGTATGTTGTGCATTATTGTTTCCGCCTAATTAAAAAATATACTAGACACATATTTACTAATTTTCAATTTATTAACGTACCTTGGTACCTTTTACAAAACATCTTGAGGTCGGATTTGCATGTAGAAATCTAACCTCGGCAGTATTTATCCTTATTTTCGCTTAAATATAACGTTTTATTTTTTTAATAATGCCTAGTTTCTTAAAATATCTTCTATACAAGATTAATCAGTTGGTTTTTTATATAATAATTTTACAGAAATTTGTTATATTTGCAAAATTGTATAAGACGCCTGCAGAAGTAATACGAACGGCAGTTAAGAGTACTAAATCAAACGCACGTGTAGTTGACGACGGTGCTGCCACCAACGGTCGTGTCAGTTGTCAATTAGATTTTGTTTAAAATGTTAAAAATTAAAATTTCCAATAATAACTTTGATTTTTGTACCACAAATATAACAGATATAAATTGTTTCTTTTTCACAGTCGTAGTATATAAATGTAAATGTTTTTTTTTTTAAAAATAAATAAATAAAACATAAATATCATCACGGCTAATTCATTTCGGTGACGATGACGGATAACCATAATGAAATAAAAATGTATATTAAATTTGATTTTTATTACATTTTTTCAAAATTTTAAAGATTATTGTTTATATCATTGCATTAAGAAAAAATAAAATATCAATTTGACATTTAAATAAAAATAATATACACCTTTGTGTGTTATAATCAATTGTAAGTTGCCAAATTAAATAAATTTAAAAATTGAATATGAATTTTTAATAATATTAAAAATAAAGTAAAAATAATCGTCGCAAAGACGTCAAATTAGACGTGGTGTGACAAAGGTTTAAATAGACCTAATTATGACCATATAGTCGTCACATGGTCGTCATAGCGACCAGTAATCTGACGTCTAAATAGTCCTATTTCAGACCAAAAATCTACGTCGCAGTGTCGTCGGATAGACGTCAAATTAGACGTCTAAATAGTCGTATTTCAGACCAAAAATCAACGTCGCAGTGCCGTCGCATCCACGTCAAATTAGACGGCCGCATATGACGAAAATTCAACCTATAATCGACGTCACTTTTTGGTCGACCGTCGGTTGGTGTTACTTGGGTCGTATTCCCTATGTTACATATTACAATTCTACATCCGGTTTTTAAGGAATATAAGTGTGTAGTATGGTACCTCATTCTGTACAATAAAAATACAACATGTTGCTATTCCTTACTACTGTTATATTTTGGAATGCGGCTGGGTATATAATAAATCTGGGGAGTATGATGTACAATATTTTACTTTATTACACACACTTAATAAACTCCACGTTTTTCACTACCAGTACCATCTGACAAAAATCCCTCTTCCGAGTAGCTACATCCGTTTATTATAAAAGTCAAAATCCCTAAATATGTATACCAACATAAATACATAACATTCCTTCCCAGCAAATATGAAATCAATACAATTTTACAAAAAAACAATAATTATACATTTCTAATTATTAATACAAAATTATTTACAATAAGGTTACGATCAGTCAATAATATCAGTCTTAATAGTGATTTTAGTGTCGAATGAGATCAAAGATTTAGTCTGTCTACTGGATTTCTAGTTCTGTTAGACCTACGAAGGGCAATTGGTGAATCTTTAATCATTTGTGGTGACGTGTTATCTGCAGTAGGAGATTTGCAAGGATTGGGTTTTAAGGAATCACGAGTATGATGAGGAACGGAATCCTGTTTGTTTTCTATACGGTCTTGTATTTCTCTGGGCCCTTTGGAAGTTGGAATCTCCAAAAGTAGCTTTTCTTCTAAGTTATTTTTCCTTAGATGGTTTACATGCACGGTTTTCGTTTTCCCGTTTATGCTGACCACGTAGGCCACTCTTCCGACTCTCCTTACTATGGTTCCCGTTTCCCACAAGTATTTATTATTTGGTAGAAATTTCCTTACTAGTACTTGGTCCCTTTTACAGAAATACCGGAACTGTTTGGGCGTTTCTTCCTTTGGTGTTCCTGTTTTATTACCTTCAGTGTCCTTGGTTGGAATTTACATAGAAGCTCCGCTGGCGTTTGGCCTGTAACCGTATTAGGAGTATTTCTATACGCAAATAATAATTTCGCTAATTTATGATCAATGGTGGAATCATCATTCCCTTCTAATATATTCTTTCTGAGCAGTTTTTTAAGTGTTTGGACAGTGCGTTCGGCTTGCCCATTTGAAGGTGCATGGTAGGCCGGGCTGTGTGTTAAAATAATACCATTTGATTTACAGAATGTTCGGAAACCTTCTGAATTAAAAGGTGGGCCATTATCGGTTACTATTTGTTCAGGAAGTCCAAAAATTGCCATAGTTTGTCGGAATTTATCAAGAGTTTGAGTTAAATTAGTTCCTGTCATACGATAAACATCCGTCCATTTAGACGTACTATCGACAATAATGAGGAAATGGTATTCTTTAAAATGGAAAAAATCAGCATGCAAACGTACCCATGGTTTGACGTACTTTGGCCATTTTAACGTTACCGTTTTAGAATTCTGAGTTTCTTGGCATAAGCTGCAGTTGTTGATTTTCTTCTCGATGTCCTGGTCTAAATTTGGCCACCAAACGAACCCTCTACTTAGCATTTTAGTTCTGACGATGCCTGGATGTTGATCGTGCAACAAATCTAGAACATGGCTTCTCAAGGAATTAGGTACTATTATGCGATTATTCCACACAATTATTCCATTTTCAACAGAAAGTTCTCTTCTTCTATTGAAATAGGGTTGAAGGCTGGGGTGCCTATTGTGATCTGGCCATCCTCTCCGGGTTATATCCAATACTTTTGACAATATAGGATCATTCTTTGTCTCGTTTGATACCTGCTTTGTGGACACTGGACAGTTTTCTATTTCTGAAAAATAATTAGCGTCTTCGTTCAAAATATTCTCCGAGGGAATTCGTGAAAGCGCGTCCGCGTTTCCTATTTCAGTTCCTTTCTTATATTTATGATTATAATTGTAGGCAGACAGAATTAGAGCCCATCTTTGAATTCTTGCAGCTGCAAGTGTGGGAATTCGTTTATTATTCCCCAAAAGTAATTTAATAGGTTGATGGTCGGTTACTATATCAAATCTGCGTCCAAATAAATATTTATGGAACTTTTTAACAGCAAATATAATAGCTAATGCTTCCTTTTGGATATGGGCGTACCCTTGTTCCGTTTTTGATAAGGAACAAGATTCAAATAAAATTAGTCGCTCTTCACCATTAATAATATGGTTCAACACCGCTCCTATCCCATAAGGGGATGCATCGCATGTGATCGATAGGGGGTAATCAGGATTGTAGAATACTAATCTTCACTGTTTTGTAACAGCTCTTTACTCTTCTCGAACGTACGTTGACACTCTTCGGACCATATAAACTTAGCATTGTTTTCTAAGAGTCGATGCAAGGGTTTTAATAAACTAGAGAGCATCGGTAAAAATTTTCTGTAGTAATTTAACAGACCCAGATATGATTTGAGTTCTGTCACATTTGTAGGCTTTTTAATAGATTGAATCTGTTCAATCTTACCTTTTATAGGCTTCAAACCTTCGCAAGAGATCTCATGTCCTAGATATTCTACCGAATTCCGGAACCATTGACATTTATCCACGTTTACTCGAATGTTGTGGAACTCTAGTCGTTGGAGAACTTCTTGTACGTTTTGGAAACAATCTTCTTCATCTTCTCCGCCTATTAAAATGTCGTCCAAGTAGCATGAGGTCATTGGTATGTCCTTTATGACTTGTTCCATCATGGACTGGAATATAGCTGGAGAACTGGAAATTCCATAAGGTAATCGTTTGAATTTAAACAACCCTAAATGGGTATTAATGGTTGTCAGCACCTGGGACTGTTCTTCTAATTCTAATTGCAGGTAGGCATTTTTAAGGTCAAGCACAGTGAAACATTTGCCTTTGGATAATTTGGCAAATACGTCATTAGGATGAGGAAGAGGATAAATATTAGTATTTAAATTTTTGTTTAAAGATACCTTAAAATCACCACATAACCTGACCCTATTATCCTTTTTTAATACCGCTACGACCGGGCTCGCCCATTCACTGTGTTGAATGGATTCCAATATACCTCGCTTGACTAGGTCCTTGATCTCATTTTCCACTGGTTTCTGGATAGCATATGCGATTGGGTATGATCTACAATATACAGGAATAACATTATCTTTCAGATTTAAATGAGCTTTATAATGTTTTATTGGCTCATTATTATTTTCATCAAAAACATTTTTATATTTTTCTATTAATTTATCTTTCAATTTTACATTATCGGAAACAAGGGGTTCTGCCCACTTAATCTCTAAGCTTTCGCGCCAATCGGGTTGCAGTTCATCCAACCATGATCTGCCTAACAAAGCTGTGCATTTGGTCGAATTACTTTTAATCACATAAATTGGTAATTTCTTTACAGAATTATTTAAAGTTACCGGAAAGTCACATTTACCAACTACTTCAATTTTCTGACCAGACACATTTCTTAATTTAATATGAGTCTTTTCTAATTTGTATTTTACAAAATTAATATTATAAACAGACTCTGGTATTAGTGAAATACTAGCTCCTGTGTCTACTTCCATTTTTAACTTAACACCTTGTATATCTACATTACTAAATACAGGATTAGTGGAATTTTCTCGGACATTATGAATATAAAGGTGACTTATCTTTTCAACTTCTTCTTCGTCGGTTGCCTCCGACGGTGGGCCTTCAATCTTGTGTACTCTCGTTCTGCACATTCTGGCCGCGTGTCCCTTCCTTTGGCACAGGAAACAGGTCCAGTTTAGGGCTGGGCATTGATGTCGGGGATGGGGCGACCTCCCGCAGCGTTCGCACTTCTTCCGCTTGGCTTCCTCTCCCCCTCTTGGTTTGAATGGCTTCCTATCTCGTTGTTCTGGTTGTTTATGGTACTTCTTGTAGACCTTGTATGCTTCAACCGGCTCATCTTCATGAATTTCTCTCGACTGTGTCTCTGCTGTCTCTATAGCTTGAGCAATTTTTATAGCCTTATCGAATGTTAAATTTTCTTCAGCTAGCAACCTTCTTTGAATGTTTACATTTGCTATGTCAGATACTAATCTATCTCGTAACGCTTCTTCTCTAAACGTTTTAAATTCACATGTGTCAGCTAGAGCTCTTAAACATATTACATACTCCATGATTTTCTCATTTTGCTTCTGATTACGGCTGTAAAACTTAAATCTTTCTATAGTAACATTCCTTTTTGGACAGAAATGTTTCTTTAGTACATCAACAATTTCTTTATATGTGCACTCATTTAAGTTCTTGGGTGTGGTTAAAGTTTTTATTAATGTATATATTTTACTACCAATAAGTGTAAGTAGTACTGACCTCTTTTTCTCATCTTTTACGTCATTTGCCGTAAAATATTCTTGTAAGCGTTCTTCATACTGTGCAAAGGACTCAACATCTTCATTAAACTCTCCAAATTTATACCCGCTGCTCATTTTTCAAACTTTGTTCCACACGTGCAAAACTAACCTCCAATTTGTTATCGTTTAGCATCCGCTTGTTACAAGTTTTACTCTCGTCGCCAATGTTATATTTTGGAATGCGGCTGGGTATACAATAAATCTGGGGAGTATGATGTACAATATTTGACTTTATTACACACACTTAATAAACTCCACGTTTTTCACTACCAGTACCACGACCAGTACCATTTGACAAAAATCCCTCTTCCGAGTAGCTACATCCGTTTATAGAGCCCGTGCATCTGACGTCACGGATATTTAAAAATGGCAGGCTGGTGGACCAACAAACCAGACTGACATATAAGAATAATTTTGTGCTATGGTTTGATATTCCAAACGAATAACAGTAGTGACGGATTATCAATTTATAGATTTGCATCAAAAACAGATTTTGAATATAGAATTATAGCTTTAGGAAGCTAAAATGGTTAGGTACGGTAAAGAGAAGTGATCTTACAAAGGTAAAATAAGAATAAATATAATATTGTAGGTACTCTATTGTAGATATTTATTAAGTATTTTTCTGATGCGTAATATATTACCTACAAATAATATTAAACCAAACTAAAATACGCCGTTATAATATAAATGAACGTAGCCTGGAGACATCATGTTTTAGTAATTAATTTGTATGTTAGAAAATAGGACAATAAAAGTGTTTTTATACAATCACAGTGAGCACACACAATCTCACCACTTTGCAAATCATACAAGATACTTATAAGATAAGATGTTTACTTGTAACTTTTGGGAAATGTAAATCTGTAATCAGCCAAAAATTTTGATAGTTATAATTTTTAATGCACTAAATCATATTACTTATATACCTTGTCTTTCACGTCGATGTCTTTCATTCTTAACACTGGATAGATATGACATAATTATGTTTAGTCTGAGGTTGAGACATAGTAATGCACCAACCACCAACCCCACAACAAAATATTATGAACAACTGAGAAACGCACAAAAAAGCATATAAAAGGCTAAACATCTACCAAACTCAATGTAAACAAAAGCACTTAAGGTGAAATGATACCCCAGCGCGCGAAATTCAAAATTAGTAAATTGGTTTTTCATTTTTTATTTAATATTTTGTAATGTAATATGATTTCTTCGTATACACAAATAAAACGGATAAAATTTGCCATGAAAACAAAATAGTTTCGATAATATTTGTATGTATTTATTCACCCAAAATAATATTTTAAATATTATTTTGAATATATCTCCAGTTCAAAACCTACAATTTTGATTAAATTTGCACTAAATATTTATAACAGGGTAAGGAATAAAATATGTGAAAATTAAGAAAAATGATTTTCGAGAACAATTTTAAAAATCCAAAAAACCTACTTTTTTCATATATTTTAATGTTTTTCTTCTATACTAAACCTACAATTTTGTTCATACTTTAATATGTTTTGAAGAATATTATTATACATAACATATAAAAAAAATCAAAAATTGAATTTTGGGAACACACTTAAAAAAAATAAAATGTTAAATTTTATTTATTTTCTTAAGTCTGTGAAATTCTATTCCTAAAATTCGTTTAGTATTGCGTACTGTACACATTTTTGTATTTCTTAGGCAAGTATTTTAAATATTTATCGTTTAATATAAAAGATATTAATAATTAAAACACATTCGGTAAGTAATTTCGTCAAATATCAGGAAGTGGCGCTATGAGTAGACTATATATATATATATATATATATATATATATATATATATATATATATATATATATATATATATATAATGATTATTATTTATAAATAATATATTGTTAACGTAACCTTATAAATTTTTTAGCATTACAATTTACAATGTTCAAATCACAAACAACGAGTCCGCAATAGTATGAAATATTATAATTCATTACAATAATGTACCTAACATAGAAAATGACATGAAATGCACATATTGAAAAGTGAAGTGAATAAAAGCAACTTTATTGATTTCAAGAATGTAAAGTATTATGACTTATATGTTGTATGAGTATTACTACAAAAACTACTTTCCAGAAAAATGATTATTGAATATGAATGGGGGTTTCCACCGTAATCAAAATATTGAAAAATAAGACTATTACACTAAAATATATAATAAAACATTTCTGAAAACACTACTTAAATGGTTAAATATGTTTCCAATTTTTTAAAAATGAATGAAAACAATTTACTACGTTTGAAACGCTGCCAGCCAGTGACGTCATTTGCCGGCTCGATTTTAGTTTCTATGTTATCCGTCAATATATATATATATATATATATATATATATATATATATATATATATATATATATATATATATATATATATATATATATATATGTGTGTGATGGGAGTAGTTTACAATATTCGATTTTACCTACATACATCAAATACATTCAATATCTTCCTATGTGATAATAGATGGCAGCACATTCAAATTGGAACATTATATTTAAAAAATAATGAAGTAGGTATTATAAACTAGTTAAAAATGTGAATACAATACAATTATTATTATTATTATTATTATTATTATTATTATTATTATTGTAAGATTCACTTTTCGACTGGGCGCCACTGGTTTAGAAGCGCTGGCTTAAGGCAAAAACACTTGACATTCTTAAACACAATAACAACCCCCGACCCTTGCATGGCCAGGGCAGTTAGTTGTTGTGTGCTAGCAGTGCTATACAGATGTGGTGTGGGTGAAACTGTGAAAGTGTCCATAAGAAAAGATTAGCTGCTTGCAGTAATTATAGGTGAGTGGTAGAACTCACTGTCATTCTAATTATTATACAGGTATAGTTTGGTGTGGATCACCAAATGCTTGATTGATATGATATACACTGCTTGTGTATTTGATATGCATGGTATATGTGAAGTATACATTTGTATTATATGTTTGTGGCCGCAAACGTAGTAGTTTCCTAATTAACTATCCGAAGAGTTGTCTGGGACAACTCTGGGTCCATGGAGCTTTATGCTTCGAGGTGTGACGACACCAAATGAGAGGCTGAGATCCACGAGAACGTCTGGGACGTTAAGGATAAACCTGGGGTTTATCATGATAGGTCTGGGACCTATAAACGTGTGATCGTAAGCTAAACTCTCATAACGGGTCTGGGACCCATTGACCTCTGGGAGGTCGAGTTCTGGGAACTCACATGTCTGGGACATGCACATGAGAGGCTGAGATCCACGAGAACGTCTGGGACGTTAAGGATAAACCTGGGGTTTATCATGATAGGTCTGGGACCTACACTCGTGTGATCGTAAGCTAAACTCTCATTATGGGTCTGGGACCCATTGGCCTCTGGGAGGTCAGAGCTCTGGGAGCTCAACATGTCTGGGACATGCGTGTGTGGCTACGGTACCGCTAGTGGCTCAGAAATGACTATTCACGAGAGCCGTATTCCAGCAATTCGTCAATGCACTGGGTGTATACTTTTGCGGATAGGGGTACCGGAAACCACAAGGTGTTGGGCCGCATTTAATATGCGGGGCACCTGCCCAAGTCTGGGACTTGGGAGCAACCTTATTCCTGCCCCCCCTCCTGTCTATCTCATTAGATGATAATGCATGCCTGTGATAATTATTGTAAATTGGAATGACAATGTGTATTTTATCCCACTTAGGGGAACGCGTCGTAGAGGGCCAGTCCGTCGCTGACAAAGTTGCGTGTGTGGGAAAAGACGCCGATAACAGGTCAAAAAGGAAAGTGAATTGTATATATTAGATTAATGCATGTATTATCGCCCATATATTCTAGTTAAGTAATAAATGAAAAAGATTAAGAAAAATTAGTAGAAACCATAGCTTTTATCTCAGAAAGTGGGATCTGAATCACGATCACGTTGGGCATTGTTTAAACAAAATACATATTTTGTTATTGAAAAATATACAATTCACAAAACTTTGACGTTATCGTTGTCTTCATATATGTTGTTTATCTTGCATCCCTTCTAGGAATGTATAATGTTTTATGCCTGTAAAAAGTTTACACTGCGTAACACTTAAGAGACATAAATCCATAAGATAAATCTATCGGTCTGACCGTCGCATCACACGTGCGGAGTAATAAATTTAGTTGAAAATGTCAAACCCTATGAGTGGTACTTGACTCAGTTGTTTAGGTCGAGCGGAACTAATAGGCACTGTTCAGTTTTGAGTAACGAAAAATGCATCCTAAAACTGTCAACCCGAAAGGCTAATAAGTTTAAGTAATATCGTTTGAGGCACCCTGTATAGATTTGTTAAAATATTTCACATCAGACATAAACATAAATGATAAAAATACTTTATCAAAGCAATTATTAAATTTATAGTTATCGTTTGATCGGTGAAATTAGCGGAACAAAGTTGTTACAGAGAAGTGTAACAAAATTCGGTAATTCGGATATTACAATAGTGATTGTAATTGTAAATCTTGTAGATATCGATTTTATTGTAAAACTAAATTAAGAAAGAAGCAGTGTTGTTTACTCCTGTTATTCCGAACAAGAGAATGATCTACAAGTAATGTTAAAATTAAATTTTGAAGGTAAAATTTACTGACATTGTTAAATAAATAAATTATAATTGTTTTATTTAAAATTTAACTGAAATAAAGTGTTCTAAATCGAAATTAATGTACAGGATAATAAACTCATAATATATCACCCCTGTCGCATATCAAAACACGAGGAAAAAGTGATTAAATAATTATTTGGTAATTACATTATTATGGGGTCTCGTGACCGCGTGCCTGAATGTCTGGTCGTGAATCTGGTTAACTGGATTCGATCCCGACCGACGCCAAATATTTCGAAATTTAAATGGCACAGAATTAACGCCTGTGGTGCGCTCTACACGCCAGCAATGAGTGCCTGTGAGGTGACGCCTGGTAAGCGCCCCTTACGGTGCAGGTATGTCATTGTCATTACTGAGGTCTGTGTGCAGGGCAGATTGGCGCACCCAGCGGTGGGTAATACGTCGTGATGATATATTTATTTTTCTTATTTTACATTATTGAAGATTCATATGCTCCATATGATTCTCATGTTTTATTAGTGAGAAAGAAAACGGGTAATATGCACCTTTGTATAGATTATCGCAAATTGAATACTGTTACTGTTAAAGATAAATATCCGTTACCGCGAATAGATGATCAGTTTGATCGGTTACGGGGATGTAAATATTTTGACCTTACTTCTGGTTATTATCAGATACCCATCGCGGAAGAATCAAAATTAAAAACAGCGTTTGTAATACCGGATGGACAATATGAATTTAATCGGCTGCCATTTGGTCTTACAAACATTCCCAGTATTTTTCAGAGAATGATGGATAAGATTTTAGGCACACATAAAAATAATATATCTATGGTGTATACCGATGATATATTAATACCATCTATAGGACTATAGAGGAGGGAATCAGAAATTTGGAAATAATTTTGAAAATAATGTGAAAGGAAGGGTTAACATTAAAACTTAATAAATGTGTATTCTTTGCAACCAAAATCGATTAGGATTTGAAATTTGCCGTGACGGTATACCGCCAGGTGCAGTAAAAATTAGGGCTGTAAAAGATTTCCCAGTACCTCAAAATGTACATAATATTAGACAGTTTATCGGGTTAACAAATTGTTTCCCACAATTTGTAAATAAATACGTCGAAGTAACACAGCCACTTACAAAATTATTAAAGAAAACGGAAACATGAAATTGGACGGAGCAGCAACAAAATGTCTTCGAGAAATTAAAACAAAATTTAATTCAGCGTCTGATTTTGGCTATTTATAACCCTCATAGTGAAACGGAAGTACATGCCGATGCGAGTAAAATGGGGATAGCAGGTATTTTACTCCAAAGACAGGACAATGGTAGTTTACAGCCTGTCGCAAACTACAGTCGTCAAAAAAACGGTTGTGAAACAAAATTTCATTCTTTTGAACTGGAAACCTTGGCAGTAGTTAAAAGCTTAAAGAAATTTTGAGTATATTTAATCGGTATAAATTTCAAAGTTGTAACTGAGTGTAATGTTTTAAAAAAACTGCATGTTCGAAACGGGATTTATTGCCGCGAATTGCACGCTGTTGGTTAGACTTCCAAGAATTTACATTTACCCTCGAATACCGACCTGGTGCGCGAATAAGTCATGTAGATGCTTTGAGCCGTAATCCGGAAACTACAGAGCAACCGGCGGAAGAAGTACAAATTTTTAAAATAGAAACCGTTGATTGGATGTTATCGGCACAATTAAACGATGAAAAGGTTCGCGAAATTCATGATATACTTTCAGGGACTCCTGAAACCGAATACGAGAAAAGTATTTGTAAAAATTATGCCCTACGCGAGGGGCGAGTATATAGAATAACAACGCGAGGTATTCAGTGGGTAGTACGAAGCTCCTCGGAACGGTATGACTAGAACCGCAACTCGGTCAACAAATGTCCGCAGTGCACTTGATGAAATGGGGCACTTTTCCGTAGAGAAAACATTAAAGAAACTATGTGAAACATACTGGTTTCCAAAGATGAGAACGTACGTGCAAAAATACATTTCGTGCTGTATTTAAAGTATTTATAATAAAATACCGGCCGGTAAGAAAGAAGGATATTTAAACCGGATTAAAAAAAAAATCCAGTACCTTTTCATACTTTACATATAAATCATTTAGGCCCGTTTCCGAAATCACTTAAAGATTACACGCATTTAATCGTTGTGGTAGATGCTTTCACAAAATTTGCCTTTGTCAAAGCGGTAAAATCTCTCAAAAGTAAAAATGTTATCAAATAGTTAAATAAATTATTTGGAACATATGGCGGACCTATAAGAATAATATCAGATAGAAGTACGGCTTTCACATCAAAATCATTTTTAAAATATTGTCAAGACACGGGGGTAAAACATGTTAGAAATGCTGTGGCTACACCACGAAGTAATGGTCAAGTTGAGCGATTTTATTTTATCGGCGTTGTCGACTAGTTGCGAAGATGCTGATAAATGGCAAGATTATATTGTAAAAGTACAATTCGCTATGAATAATATAAACAATAAAAGCACAGGTAAAACATCAAACGAATTATTTTTCGGGTATAAACCGCGTCTATTAATAAATTCATTATTAACTGCGGAAGTACAAGTAGAGCAATCACATTCACGTGATATGAACGCAGAGCGAGAAGAAGTAGCCGCAAAATTATTGTTAGTGTTGCAAAAGAAAGATTCGATAAAAAACGAAAGCCAGCTAGAAAATATAAAGAAAATGATTTAGTAGTATTCGAGAAGCAAATTATTGGCGAAGGCGTTAGTAAGAAATTCAAACCACCATACGCGGGCCCTTTTATAGTAAAGAAAGTATTGCCGAATGACAGATACATAATTTGCGACCTCCCTGGATCAGACAGAAGCCGCCGGGCTAAATACGAAAATACAGTGACCGCCAACAAGTTAAAGACGTGGACCTCTCCAGGAGGTATGTCTTCGGACTCGTCGTGTGAACGCGGTGAGACTAATGAAGACTTAGGGTTGGAATCAGAACACAGTTCAAATACTGATAATTAAATTATTTATAAATTTTAAACGCCTCCTCGAGGACGAGGAGAAAGTCAGGATAGGCCGACTGTAAGATTCACTTTTCGACTGGGCGCCACTGGTTTAGAAGCGCTGGCTTAAGGCAAAAACACTTGACATTCTTAAACACAATAACAACCCCCGACCCTTGCATGGCCAGGGCAGTTAGTTGTTGTGTGCTAGCAGTGCTATACAGATGTGGTGTGGGTGAAACTGTGAAAGTGTCCATAAGAAAAGATTAGCTGCTTGCAGTAATTATAGGTGAGTGGTAGAACTCACTGTCATTCTAATTATTATACAGGTATAGTTTGGTGTGGATCACCAAATGCTTGATTGATATGATATACACTGCTTGTGTATTTGATATGCATGGTATATGTGAAGTATACATTTGTATTATATGTTTGTGGCCGCAAACGTAGTAGTTTCCTAATTAACTATCCGAAGAGTTGTCTGGGACAACTCTGGGTCCATGGAGCTTTATGCTTCGAGGTGTGACGACACCAAATGAGAGGCTGAGATCCACGAGAACGTCTGGGACGTTAAGGATAAACCTGGGGTTTATCATGATAGGTCTGGGACCTATAAACGTGTGATCGTAAGCTAAACTCTCATAACGGGTCTGGGACCCATTGACCTCTGGGAGGTCGAGTTCTGGGAACTCACATGTCTGGGACATGCACATGAGAGGCTGAGATCCACGAGAACGTCTGGGACGTTAAGGATAAACCTGGGGTTTATCATGATAGGTCTGGGACCTACACTCGTGTGATCGTAAGCTAAACTCTCATTATGGGTCTGGGACCCATTGGCCTCTGGGAGGTCAGAGCTCTGGGAGCTCAACATGTCTGGGACATGCGTGTGTGGCTACGGTACCGCTAGTGGCTCAGAAATGACTATTCACGAGAGCCGTATTCCAGCAATTCGTCAATGCACTGGGTGTATACTTTTGCGGATAGGGGTACCGGAAACCACAAGGTGTTGGGCCGCATTTAATATGCGGGGCACCTGCCCAAGTCTGGGACTTGGGAGCAACCTTATTCCTGCCCCCCCTCCTGTCTATCTCATTAGATGATAATGCACGCCTGTGATAATTATTGTAAATTGGAATGACAATGTGTATTTTATCCCACTTAGGGGAACGCGTCGTAGAGGGCCAGTCCGTCGCTGACAAAGTTGCGTGTGTGGGAAAAGACGCCGATAACAGGTCAAAAAGGAAAGTGAATTGTATATATTAGATTAATGCATGTATTATCGCCCATATATTCTAGTTAAGTAATAAATGAAAAAGATTAAGAAAAATTAGTAGAAACCATAGCTTTTATTATTATTCTTTATTTTTACTTTCATAGGTACATAAATTATATATACGGTTTTTTAGGCAAGTATATACAATATATCAGAGTTCAACGTACAATACATATTACATTTTAGTATTTTATTTTTGAAATTTTGTCCCGCTGGTGATGTGAGCCTACCCAATCTTCACACTTTCCGCTTTTTCTAGTTTCTACAGACCATTCTTCCATGTTTTCTTCATTTTCATCATGTTGACATTATTATTGTTAATCTCCCAGTATTCTTCTTACAATTCGGCATGTTTCTAAGATGGTAATTTTCTGTAACTGGAGGTAAGTATTTCTTTGTAGTTATAGTGTTTTCAAACTTTCAAACAACTTATTATTATTATTATTATTACTATTACTATTACTATTACTATTACTATTATTACTATTACTATTACTATTACTATTACTATTACTATTACTATTATTACTATTACTATTACTATTACTATTACTATTACTATTACTATTACTATTATTACTATTACTATTACTATTACTATTACTATTACTATTACTATTACTATTACTATTACTATTATTACTATTACTATTACTATTACTATTACTATTACTATTACTATTATTACTATTACTATTACTATTACTATTACTATTACTATTACTATTACTATTACTATTACTATTACTATTACTATTACTATTACTATTACTATTACTATTACTATTACTATTACTATTACTATTACTATTACTATTACTATTACTATTACTATTACTATTACTATTACTATTACTATTACTATTACTATTACTATTACTATTACTATTACTATTACTATTACTATTACTATTACTATTACTATTACTATTACTATTACTATTACTATTACTATTACTATTACTATTACTATTACTATTACTATTACTATTACTATTACTATTACTATTACTATTACTATTACTATTACTATTACTATTACTATTACTATTACTATTACTATTACTATTACTATTACTATTACTATTACTATTACTATTACTATTACTATTACTATTACTATTACTATTACTATTACTATTACTATTACTATTACTATTACTATTACTATTACTATTACTATTACTATTACTATTACTATTACTATTACTATTACTATTACTATTACTATTACTATTACTATTACTATTACTATTACTATTACTATTACTATTACTATTACTATTACTATTACTATTACTATTACTATTACTATTACTATTACTATTACTATTACTATTACTATTACTATTACTATTACTATTACTATTACTATTACTATTACTATTACTATTACTATTACTATTACTATTACTATTACTATTACTATTACTATTACTATTACTATTACTATTACTATTACTATTACTATTACTATTACTATTACTATTACTATTACTATTACTATTACTATTACTATTACTATTACTATTACTATTACTATTACTATTACTATTACTATTACTATTACTATTACTATTACTATTACTATTACTATTACTATTACTATTACTATTACTATTACTATTACTATTACTATTACTATTACTATTACTATTACTATTACTATTACTATTACTATTACTATTACTATTACTATTACTATTACTATTACTATTACTATTACTATTACTATTACTATTACTATTACTATTACTATTACTATTACTATTACTATTACTATTACTATTACTATTACTATTACTATTACTATTACTATTACTATTACTATTACTATTACTATTACTATTACTATTACTATTACTATTACTATTACTATTACTATTACTATTACTATTACTATTACTATTACTATTACTATTACTATTACTATTACTATTACTATTACTATTACTATTACTATTACTATTACTATTACTATTACTATTACTATTACTATTACTATTACTATTACTATTACTATTACTATTACTATTACTATTACTATTACTATTACTATTACTATTACTATTACTATTACTATTACTATTACTATTACTATTACTATTACTATTACTATTACTATTACTATTACTATTACTATTACTATTACTATTACTATTACTATTACTATTACTATTACTATTACTATTACTATTACTATTACTATTACTATTACTATTACTATTACTATTACTATTACTATTACTATTACTATTACTATTACTATTACTATTACTATTACTATTACTATTACTATTACTATTACTATTACTATTACTATTACTATTACTATTACTATTACTATTACTATTACTATTACTATTACTATTACTATTACTATTACTATTACTATTACTATTACTATTACTATTACTATTACTATTACTATTACTATTACTATTACTATTACTATTACTATTACTATTACTATTACTATTACTATTACTATTACTATTACTATTACTATTACTATTACTATTACTATTACTATTACTATTACTATTACTATTACTATTACTATTACTATTACTATTACTATTACTATTACTATTACTATTACTATTACTATTACTATTACTATTACTATTACTATTACTATTACTATTACTATTACTATTACTATTACTATTACTATTACTATTACTATTACTATTACTATTACTATTACTATTACTATTACTATTACTATTACTATTACTATTACTATTACTATTACTATTACTATTACTATTACTATTACTATTACTATTACTATTACTATTACTATTACTATTACTATTACTATTACTATTACTATTACTATTACTATTACTATTACTATTACTATTACTATTACTATTACTATTACTATTACTATTACTATTACTATTACTATTACTATTACTATTACTATTACTATTACTATTACTATTACTATTACTATTACTATTACTATTACTATTACTATTACTATTACTATTACTATTACTATTACTATTACTATTACTATTACTATTACTATTACTATTACTATTACTATTACTATTACTATTACTATTACTATTACTATTACTATTACTATTACTATTACTATTACTATTACTATTACTATTACTATTACTATTACTATTACTATTACTATTACTATTACTATTACTATTACTATTACTATTACTATTACTATTACTATTACTATTACTATTACTATTACTATTACTATTACTATTACTATTACTATTACTATTACTATTACTATTACTATTACTATTACTATTACTATTACTATTACTATTACTATTACTATTACTATTACTATTACTATTACTATTACTATTACTATTACTATTACTATTACTATTACTATTACTATTACTATTACTATTACTATTACTATTACTATTACTATTACTATTACTATTACTATTACTATTACTATTACTATTACTATTACTATTACTATTACTATTACTATTACTATTACTATTACTATTACTATTACTATTACTATTACTATTACTATTACTATTACTATTACTATTACTATTACTATTACTATTACTATTACTATTACTATTACTATTACTATTACTATTACTATTACTATTACTATTACTATTACTATTACTATTACTATTACTATTACTATTACTATTACTATTACTATTACTATTACTATTACTATTACTATTACTATTACTATTACTATTACTATTACTATTACTATTACTATTACTATTACTATTACTATTACTATTACTATTACTATTACTATTACTATTACTATTACTATTACTATTACTATTACTATTACTATTACTATTACTATTACTATTACTATTACTATTACTATTACTATTACTATTACTATTACTATTACTATTACTATTACTATTACTATTACTATTACTATTACTATTACTATTACTATTACTATTACTATTACTATTACTATTACTATTACTATTACTATTACTATTACTATTACTATTACTATTACTATTACTATTACTATTACTATTACTATTACTATTACTATTACTATTACTATTACTATTACTATTACTATTACTATTACTATTACTATTACTATTACTATTACTATTACTATTACTATTACTATTACTATTACTATTACTATTACTATTACTATTACTATTACTATTACTATTACTATTACTATTACTATTACTATTACTATTACTATTACTATTACTATTACTATTACTATTACTATTACTATTACTATTACTATTACTATTACTATTACTATTACTATTACTATTACTATTACTATTACTATTACTATTACTATTACTATTACTATTACTATTACTATTACTATTACTATTACTATTACTATTACTATTACTATTACTATTACTATTACTATTACTATTACTATTACTATTACTATTACTATTACTATTACTATTACTATTACTATTACTATTACTATTACTATTACTATTACTATTACTATTACTATTACTATTACTATTACTATTACTATTACTATTACTATTACTATTACTATTACTATTACTATTACTATTACTATTACTATTACTATTACTATTACTATTACTATTACTATTACTATTACTATTACTATTACTATTACTATTACTATTACTATTACTATTACTATTACTATTACTATTACTATTACTATTACTATTACTATTACTATTACTATTACTATTACTATTACTATTACTATTACTATTACTATTACTATTACTATTACTATTACTATTACTATTACTATTACTATTACTATTACTATTACTATTACTATTACTATTACTATTACTATTACTATTACTATTACTATTACTATTACTATTACTATTACTATTACTATTACTATTACTATTACTATTACTATTACTATTACTATTACTATTACTATTACTATTACTATTACTATTACTATTACTATTACTATTACTATTACTATTACTATTACTATTACTATTACTATTACTATTACTATTACTATTACTATTACTATTACTATTACTATTACTATTACTATTACTATTACTATTACTATTACTATTACTATTACTATTACTATTACTATTACTATTACTATTACTATTACTATTACTATTACTATTACTATTACTATTACTATTACTATTACTATTATTATTATTATTATTATTATTATTACTATTACTATTACTATTACTATTATTATTAATATTATTATTATTAATATTATTATTATTAATATTATTATTATTAATATTATTATTATTAATATTATTATTATTAATATTATTATTATTAATATTATTATTATTATTATTATTATTATTATTATTATTATTATTAATATTATTAATATTATTATTTTTATTATTATTATTATTATTATTATTATTATTATTATTATTATTATTATTATTTGCCGTATGTTATATTGGTAAAGCATAAAGGTATACGTATTTTATAGATTATTGTATTTCGTGGATTAAATATTTGTAAAGTATTTGGTAAATCTCCAGCAACGAATTCAAGGGATTACCAGAAGTTATGCCTTTGCCTATAATTATTTACAAGTTGAAACACCCGTAAAAGAATATTTGTGGAAAAACCAGGATACAAACATTCCACCCAGATGTTCAGTTGACGAGGGATTTGGAATTTTTGATTAGGATTCATAACAAATTAAATTATAAATTATGTATGATATAATTTATCTCTCCAAATATTTTGTAAGTCTTATTATCTTGACGTCGTACTCGAAAGATTCGAAGTTCAGTTCTTTAATTCTAAGAATTGTAAGGTCACAAACAAACTCATTTTGAAATAAAATATTTGTTTGTAGTTCAGTGAAAACTCCTACCTTACCCCTATGTGTTAGTTCAAGAAAACTGTAATAGAAGAGTGTTAGTACAACATCAATTGACAGATGACGCCACTAGAGACCATGCACCATCTGTTGAGCATTAGCTACATTAGCCGGCCTTTTACGCGCTGTCGGGGCGGTAAAAATTAGCCGGTCAAACGAGTTACAAAAAATACTGTTTTCAATATTTTTTTTTACAGAAATCCTGTTATGATAAAAATGTTTTATTTATTGTAATACATATAAGTTTTCATGAGGAACAACATATAAAAAAATTGAAAAATAGTGGAAACCCCTATTACATGAAGAAATTCTGATTATAACAAACAAAATTGTATTTGATTACAATAAAGAATAAAACTGATTACAACAATGCAACATAGGAAAAAATATAGAAAATTATTAATACATTAGAAAATTAACTGTTTACTGGTACCTATACTAAAATTAGTAAATGTTTATATATTGTACAAATATTTTAAACAGTTTTTCTCTTCGCTAGTTATTGGAAATCTTATTCGTAAAGTCAGTGGGTACTTAATTTTCCATTGCAAAGTATATATTTTAACACAAAATACACGCAATAAATATATTCGTTTATTTGACGTTTGACACATAGGTTTGCATGCTTTTAAAATAGACAGATAAATGTAGTTTTTGTTACGTTTAATCGCTTTTTATTGGTTGAAAATTTAAAAAGGGAAAGATCACATGAATGTATTCGAAGTGAATTAACACGCTGGCATTTTTAACGCTCCACGTTCACTCCAGTGTTACGGAATACCAATTTAAAGGTGAAATGTGAACGTTACTTAACGCCGAACGTTATTTAAAGCTGGTTTCAGAATCCCACTGATAATCAGGCCCGGGAAACGCAAATGGCGGATGCTGGGATAGCATTTTTAGTTTTGCTTCCGTACAAGAGATCGCGACACCAGTATCATTAGTACGTCATTTTTTCACTTGTTGGCGCGAAATTTGACATTATTTGTCATTTTGAATTGGAACGATTCAGACCAATCAGACAGTTATTGAGTTTATGTTTTCTGCATTCATCGTTTTTTGTTGTTATTGTATATGTTAAAAACCTCTTTAGACAGTTTTTGTGTTTATCTTTGTAAAATTGATTTGTAGTTAAAGTATATTTTTCATAAAATTCTAAGCAATAATGCAGTATTTTGTGAAAAAATGTTTCAGCTGCAAATCATACAAACTAGGAATAATTAATAAACCGAATATACCAATATTAATTGTAGATAATGATTAAACCGTCCGAGTTTTACATTTAATTAATACTTCCATACATCAGGCCACTGATGTAGTTCCGATGCTTAAGGTGAAATGATACCCCAGCGCGCGAAATTCAAACTTAGTAAAGTGGTTTTTCATTTTTTATTTAAAATTGTGTAATGTAATATG
>OY720453.1:41240393-41247893 GCA_963082715.1 Harpalus rubripes
ATCGACTATTACAATAATATATTTTATTTATTTGTATACAGTTATAAGTGCTATATTTATTTCTATCATCTACATAATAAATGCTTTGTTTCTCATTGAGTATAATGAGGGTATTATCTTTATACATAGGGATTGGTGTGAACTGAAATAATGGATAAGTATTTTGTGTAAATGTAGGGATATTTATTATGAAGTGTATTTGTTCATTGTCATTTCTACAATATGTTTCAATGATTTCATTGAAGAGCCAAATATCTTTATTTTGTGTTATTTGTTGTAAATTGTGTCACAGATATTATTTTGCGTAAGATTATTTTTATTAAATTTATTATGTTTTGTCTCTAATTAGTTATTTAGGTACGTAACCGATGCTGTTGGATAAGAGCTACATTTAATGATACTGGTATTCACGTATTTTATTTCAGTTTATTTCTAGATTTCAGTGTGAGAACATCGACATTATAGTGATTCAGGTGAGAGAGTTAATCTAGCATGTGTATGATTGTGAGTGTGCATGTGAGCAGTACTGGGTACTGTAGTGGCCAGGCCCGTGTGGACCCGGGGGTCGCCAACGGTAGCAGAAGGGAGACCTGTAGTGACCCGCTTCTGGGTCGCCAACGGTAGCAGCAGTTAGGGCTGTAGTGATCCCTGTGGATGTGTTCCCGGATCACCACCGAAGCGGCAGAGGTTCCGTAGTGGCCGCCCGTGTGGACCCGGGGGTCGCCAGCGGCAGCAGCAGGGAAAGGCTGTAGTGACCCGCTTCTGGGTCGCCAACGGTAGCAGCAGTTAGGGCTGTAGTGATCCCTGTGGATGTGTTCCCGGATCACCACCGAAGCGGCAGAGGTTCCGTAGTGGCCGCCCGTGTGGACCCGGGGGTCGCCAGCGGCAGCAGCAGGGAAAGGCTGTAGTGACCCGCTTCTGGGTCGCCAACGTTAGCAGCAGTTTGGGCTGTAGTGATCTCTGTGGATGTGTTCCCGGATCACCACCGAAGCGGCAGAGGGTCCGTAGTAGCTAGCGGTACTGCCCGTAGTTGCCAACATGTGTGTACGGTGTGTGAATGCCTGAACCTTATGTCAATGATTGCCTCCTCACTGAGTATTTCTCATGTGTTAATTCTTTTACAGACAATCACGGCGTGAAGGAGGATTCCGCGTGACCGGGTTCGGCCAGGCGACGGTCATCTAGACTTGTTATTATTTTTGTATTAATACTGTATATACCGGTTTGGGTGATAAATGTGGTTTAATATTCTAATTTTCAGCGCTAACATTTAATCGTCATTTATAACATTTCAGAAGTGGGATCAGAACATTTTTAACTTTCAGCTTTTGGGATCACACCAACACAGTTTTTGGAGCAGTTAGGATATTGATTACGTTTATGTTTAGCTGGATTACGAACCTGGAACAACATTACAACATGGCGTTACTATACTAAGCAGCAATACAACGATGGAATGGCGAACATTTGTTGTTTTATTTGTGAAAAATTGGGACATACACGCTCACATTATAACAAAAAACGGCAACGAGTATCGAATTGTGCAGAACGAAATGGAGGCGAATTCAGTGCAAGTAGGAACCAGCGACCACAACAACGTCAACATCAGCATGTTCAACTTCAACAAGAGCCACAACCACAACTGCCAGAATCAGATGTTTTTACCATAAACAACAGATAAGAAAGCAGCCAGAACTATTGAATCCAATTGAGAAAGTATCAATTCCATTGCACACCATCCATATGAAGGACCACTCCAAATAAAGAAAGTTCTACCGAACGATAGATTTTCAGTAGAAGATTTGCCTGGTACAAATCGAAGTAGAAGAGGAGAATATAACAACGTAGTGGCGATTGATAGGATGAAACCATATTTAAGTACACGTGAACTGTCGGAAGACAACAGCGCTTCGGATGTTGATGCTGATGCTGCAGGAATTTGGGAATAATTCCTCGAGGACGAGGAACTTTTCAGGATGGCCGAACTGTCACAGATATTATTTTGCGTAAGATTATTTTTATTAAATTTATTATGTTTTGTCTCTAATTAGTTATTTAGGTACGTAACCGATGCTGTTGGATAAGAGCTACATTTAATGATACTGGTATTCACGTATTTTATTTCAGTTTATTTCTAGATTTCAGTGTGAGAACATCGACATTATAGTGATTCAGGTGAGAGAGTTAATCTAGCATGTGTATGATTGTGAGTGTGCATGTGAGCAGTACTGGGTACTGTAGTGGCCAGGCCCGTGTGGACCCGGGGGTCGCCAACGGTAGCAGAAGGGAGACCTGTAGTGACCCGCTTCTGGGTCGCCAACGGTAGCAGCAGTTAGGGCTGTAGTGATCCCTGTGGATGTGTTCCCGGATCACCACCGAAGCGGCAGAGGTTCCGTAGTGGCCGCCCGTGTGGACCCGGGGGTCGCCAGCGGCAGCAGCAGGGAAAGGCTGTAGTGACCCGCTTCTGGGTCGCCAACGGTAGCAGCAGTTAGGGCTGTAGTGATCCCTGTGGATGTGTTCCCGGATCACCACCGAAGCGGCAGAGGTTCCGTAGTGGCCGCCCGTGTGGACCCGGGGGTCGCCAGCGGCAGCAGCAGGGAAAGGCTGTAGTGACCCGCTTCTGGGTCGCCAACGTTAGCAGCAGTTTGGGCTGTAGTGATCTCTGTGGATGTGTTCCCGGATCACCACCGAAGCGGCAGAGGGTCCGTAGTAGCTAGCGGTACTGCCCGTAGTTGCCAACATGTGTGTACGGTGTGTGAATGCCTGAACCTTATGTCAATGATTGCCTCCTCACTGAGTATTTCTCATGTGTTAATTCTTTTACAGACATAATCACGGCGTGAAGGAGGATTCCGCGTGACCGGGTTCGGCCAGGCGACGGTCATCTAGACTTGTTATTATTTTTGTATTAATACTGTATATACCGGTTTGGGTGATAAATGTGGTTTAATATTCTAATTTTCAGCGCTAACATTTAATCGTCATTTATAACAATTGTAAGGATTTATAATACTAGTGTGTAATTTTCTTAGACTGCAGAATGTCAGACTAATCTCAATTTGTTTACATATTTCGTTTATGTTTTGTAAGAGAAATATTAATTTTTGGAATTTATTTTCGATGTCAATTTTTGCTTGCCAGTTAAAATTTTTCGTTAAGATAAATTGTATTGTTTTCATTTGTGCCTGTAATTGGTTTTCATTACTTTTAATATTTTGTATTTGTTTGTTAAATTTGTCAATCATGTCCTTACTGATTTTTAGGTTTCGGTCGTTTTGTGTTTGTAGTAGTTGTTCGTTTTTGTTTATTTGTTCGAAGAGTTTGTCATAACGCTCTCCATCCGAAGCATCTAAGTTACCGGAAATAGATTTTATTATGTTGCCTAGTCCATTTATTAGGCCGCGTTTTGCTCTTTTATTGAAAAGTTTTTGAATTTGGTTTTCTAAATCATTATACACGTAGGTCATTATATTTATGTAATCTTGGAATAATATTTTTTGGTCAGATATTTGTTCTAGTAAGGTATTTTTTAAATTAGTTATTTTTATGAATTCTTGGTATACCGGGGTGATATTATAATTGAAGTAAATAATTTGTTCCGAAATTTTTATTTGACATTGTCCTAGATCGGCCAAGTGGAATCCATTCCCTTGTGAGATCTCTATTAATTGGGATACATATCTGAAACATTTCATTGTTTTAGTCTATTAATTCGTATATTTTTATTACCTAGTTGATCTTTTACTTTTACTTTGCCTAATATTGGGTCGTATTCTTCTACTTTTATTTTTCTGAATAATGGTTTTTTAAACTTTGTTATTAGTCTAGGGTTTTCTTTAGCGAATATTTTATCTTTTATCTGTAAAGGATTATTATTTTCTTTATAACGTTGTTGTTTTTCTGTTTCGATTTTTGTTTTAATGATGTCAAATAGTTTGGTTTGTTCTTCTTTATATTCTTGAATTACTTCTTCATTTATGAGTGGGACTGTTTTAAAAGGTACTTCGTTATTTTTACCAAATAATATTTCATTAGGGGTTAATTTTGTAATGGAATGTTTTGTATTATTATAAGCCAATATTACTAATTCTAATTTTTCTAACAATGTTTTATTATTAAATTTATTGTTATTTTCTATTAAACGTAGATGTTCTATGAGGGTAGAATGCAATCTTTCAATTACGTTACTTTTTGGATTATTTACGCAAGTAATATGACTTTCTATATTATGTATTCTGAGTAGGTCTTGTATGAGACTGCCTTTAAATTCAGGACCGGAATCCATTATAATTTTGTTTGGTATAGTAAATGTTTGGAAGTATTTTATTAATTGATTCAGGACACTTCTTGAGGATTTATTTTCAAGGTAATATATTTGTCCTTGTTTGGAAAACTGATCATAGATTGTTAGGAAGTAGTTCTTATCTAGACATAGTAAGTCCATATTTATTATCTCAAAAGGTTTAGAGGGTGTTGGGGTGAGATTATCAGTTGCTGGTATTGGTTTCCTGTTATACTTATTCAATTTACAGTGGTCGCAATTATTAACGTATTCGGTAATGCTTTTTATCATATTCGGCCAAAAATATTTATCTTTTAATGCATTTAATGTTGCTACGATACCACGATGATTTGTTAATCCGTTGTGGAAATTGTGAATTGTTTCTATTTGTTCGTCCGCGTCTTCTATATCTGTTACGATTTTATTACAAGCGATTATTTTTATGGTATCATATTCAAAATTATTTTTTATAGTTTTTGAAAGTATTAAGTCTAGATCTTTTTCTATTATTGCGTAATAGCGTAATTTTGGAATAATGTACTCTTTTAAGAATTTTATGATCTCTTCTTCCAACCTCAATTTATTGAATTTACAGTGTATTCTTATTTTATTATGATCAAATAGTCGTTTTGTTTCAATTTCGGTATTTCCGTCGTGTGTTTCTAATATTAATTGATTATTTGCTATGTTGAGTCTATCATTTATAAATCTTAATCCGTTTACAAGGTTTTCTGGGTCAGAGTGTATTGTATTATTGTCGCTATCAATATTATTTATTAGATCGTTATGATTTGTTTCAGGGGGCGTATATAAATTAATTTGTATATTTGTGTCTTCAAATATTTTTAAAATTTTATTTGAAACGTCTTCCCATCTTAATTCGTTTAGTCCACATCCTAATTTTGGAATATTAATTTCATGTAATTCGTTTAATATCATATAATCTCGTAATTCTTTAAGAGGTTTATCTAAATTTTTAATGGTAGGCATGTCATTGAATTTTTCTTTTATAATTAAATGAAATATTGTTTTGTTATTAATGTGTTGTATAATAATGTTCTTATTATTGTCTTTTTGGTTATTACAGTATTCTTTACTTTGGAATGAATCATCTATATCTTTGGCTAAACCTTGTGTCATGTTAAAGTCTTTTGATATACAATGTGCAAATATTTTTGTATTAGTTACGTCTCCTATATGTTTTATGATATGTGTTTCGTTTCTTTGTCGTGATAGATTATCGGCGATAACGTTCATTTTTCCTTGTAAATATTCTATTTCGAAATTATATTCATTTAATTCTATTTTCCAACGCATAAGTTTTTGATTTGGATTTTTCATGTTGAATAGCCATACAAGTGGTCTGTGATCGGTTTTTATAATGAATTTTCTCCCGTATATGTAAGTTCGAAAGTTTTTTATGGATTGTATTATTGCAAGTAATTCTTTTTCTATGGTACTATAATTTTGTTCAGCATTACTTAGTGTTTTTGAAAAATATGCTATTGGCATTTCTTTATTATTTTCATTTTTTTGAAGTAGTACAGATCCTATAGCAAAATCTGAAGCATCGGTTGTAAGAATAAAATTTTTATTGAAGTCGGGATATTGTAATATTGGTGAACTGGTTAGTGTTTGTTTACATTTATTAAAACAATTTCTGTATTGTTCATTGTAGATATCAATAGTTTGACCATTTCGTAAACAGCGTGTAAAAGGTTTTGTGAGTTTTGCAAAGTCAGGAATGAATTTACGATACCATCCGATAGTACCAAGGAATTGTTTAATTTCCTTTTTTGTTTTTGGAATGTTTAAATTTTTTATATTTTCGACTTTTGATGGGTCTGTTTTTATACCGTCTTGTGTAATAATGTAACCGAGATATGTAGTCTGATTTTTTAAAAATTCGGATTTATCAATTTGTACTTTAAGATTTGCTTTTCTAAGTTTTTCGAAAACTAAAGTTATGTTTTTTAAATGTTCGTCTAATGTTTTTCCAAAGATAATTATATCGTCGAGATACACTAAGCAAATTTTGTTTACTAAGTCGCCTAATGCAATATTCATCATTCTTTGAAATGTGGCTGGTGCGTTTTTGAGTCCAAAAGGCATGCGAATAAATTCATAATGACCAGATGTTGTGGAAAATGCGGTTTTTTCAATGTCGTCTTTATTCATTAATATTTGGTGAAAGCCAGAGTGTAAATCGAGTGTTGTAAAATATTTTGAGGGTCCTATATGGTCTAAAAGAGTATCTATATTAGGGATTGGGAATCTATCGTCTTTTGTTTTACTGTTTAATTTTCTGAAATCAATAACTAGTCTAGTTTTGCGTTTGCCAGATGCATCTAATTTTTTTGGTACAATCCAAATAGGTGAATTCCAGGGAGAATGTGAAGGTTGAATTACATTTTCTTTTAATAAAGTTTGAATGTGTTCTTCGATGTCTTTTTCGTATATTTGTGGAAGTCTATAATTTTTTGTGTGTATAGGAGTTTCCTCGTTAACTATTATTTTATGTGAACAGATATTAGTGCTAGATAATTTTTCGTCTTTCTTTGGGAATAAGTCTTCGTATTCTGTGATGACTTTATTCAATTTTTGGTTTTCTAGATTATTTAGGTGTTCGTTTCGAATTTGAATGTTATTGTTTTGTTTTATTGTATCTGAATATACTTGTAGTGATTTTTCTTTTCCCTGTACTTTAACAATATTTTTTGTGAAATCGATTTGTATATTTAAATCTTTGAATGCTTCTATACCCAAAAGTAGGTTGTATTCTTTGTGAAAGTTATAAACATAACATTTGACTGGAATTTTGTTTAATTTTAATATAACATATTCGTTTATTGTAGTTTTACCATTTACAGTTTTAAAGGTGCATTTTTCTTTATAAGTTTTCATATTTTTAATCTTGACTAATTCCGGAGTTATTAAATTTATACTAGAGCCTGTATCAAAAAGAATAGTGTAATCTTGTATCTGTAAAGATGGGAGGTTATACGTGATGCTTGACATTACGTGTTTTGTTCGTCCTCTTCGTTTTCTACCTCTAAAAAAGCGTCTTCGTCTATTTCAGATTCGCGTTCTGTGTCAATTAATTGTTCTATCGTAATTGAATCGTCTGTCTCGTCAATATTATAATTTTGTTTTATAGTTTGTGTTGACATAGGATCAGTTAAACGAGTCTGTTGTGTCATGGGTTTTGGTTGAAAGGA
>OY720453.1:41252893-41260393 GCA_963082715.1 Harpalus rubripes
CTTTATATTACTATCGAATGTCTCCCAGTTGTCTTGATGTACTATAAATTTCTTTCTTTGTTGTCTGTTGTTGACTGTGTTTGACTTCTTTAGTACTAAATTGTATGACAGTATTCTGTGGTCCGAGCAGCTTTCTTCTTCCTCTATTTTCCATTTTTCTATATGTGGAACTAAATGGTGTCTGACTAGGGTTAAATCTATGTTGTTCTTTCCCCTTCCATTGTCGAACGTAGTTAGTTCGCTGTAGTCGTTCATCAAGAATAAATCTTGGTTTATATATAGTTTTGTTTTATTCATTGAATTTAACATCAAACACATTGTTGGTGCTTCTAGACTGGATTCGCTGATCTAGAGACATCACATTTTGGGCTTGCAAGCAGGATCAAAACATTTTGGTTCTTCTAGGCCGGATTCGCTGGTTTAGGGTTTGAACATTTGGTCCTTCGAGCCACTAGGTCCTTATTACTTAGTCCTTCGCACCGGAGGGACGCAACATTTGGTCCTTCGAGCCGGATTTGGCGGTATTCGGAGATAATTATTGTTTCTAGTTACTTTGGTATTAGTAATTGCATTTAATAACACACTGTAAAATGGCTAAACTACTGCACAAACAATTAGAGGTTGTGACAGAAGACATTCGTCGTCTATCAGTCTATTCTTCAGAGACTGATGAAAAAAGTAAAGTGAAATTTGAAGTAACTTTTCCGTCTCTCGCAGCTTGGGAACAAGAATTCAATCGTACTTATTGTGAATATTCTTCAAAGTTAAAACAAACCAAAAATCCCGACGAGGATATATTGGCAGAAATTTCCCGAGTTAAGAAGTTGTTTAATGAAATAAACGAACTCATTTGCGACATACGTGTCAATTACAAGCTTAAGTTCAATGGAGACACCGGATCACAGTCAGGGTCCGACAGAGCTAAATCAGAATCACATTCGATTCAATCAGCACAATCTTTGCGATATATGCAACCCAGCTTGCCTAAATTGAATCTTCCAACATTCGATGGGGAGAAAACAACTTTTATGAATTTTTACGATTTATTCACACAGTTGGTGATAAATCGGGACAGTTTGTCAGATATTGAACGACTTCAATATCTCAAGTTATCTTTAAAAGGGGAAGCCGCTAGGCTTATTACAAATATCCCCGTCAAAGCTGATAGCTTTGATATTGCATGGAACGCCATCACAGATGAATATTATCGTCCTAGGTTGTTGAGGTCGGTACATTTGAATGCACTCCAAAATGTGCAAAAGGTCAAGCAGGCAGACGCTCCTGCACTAAAATCATTGTTGAACACAGCACGCGAAAACATCGCTGCTCTGAAAAAGTTAGAGGTTGATGTTGACTCATGTGGGGTCATTTTGGAAAACATGATTTGTCGTAAGCTAGATTCGGCTACTAGACGACAGTGGGAATTAACATTGGATTCTGCCTCCAAGCCCACTCATGTAGAGTTAATTGCGTTCTTGACTAAGCAAGTTTCAAGCTTAGAGGTTGAGCCAGACAAACCTGTCAAAACTCACGAGCCAATCAAACAATTCAAAGAGCACAAGCCAGCATCCCGAGCGATGACATTGGCAACTAATACGAATTGTCCGTATTGCAGAAAGTCTCACTACATCAGTCAGTGTGAAGGGTTTATAGCTCTTAAACCTAAAGGAAGACATGTTGCTGCAATCAAACACAAGTTGTGCATCAACTGTCTTAGAATGGGCCACATACGCCCGAACTGTCCTAGTACAGCCACATGCAGAACGTGTAACAAAACTCACCATACGCTGCTGCATTTTGGCGAAAGGTCGAACAAGTCGTTATCACCCAAGCGTGATAAAAAATCTGAGCAAAACAATCGTCCGTCATCACCCAAGAATGATGCAAACTCTCAAGCAAGTAGTAAAAATTCTGAAACTACTACGTCAATGTCTGCTAGGACTTATTCACTAAGTCAACACAGAAAACATACTTCGGTATTACTACCAACTGCAAAGCTGCATATATTTGACAGTGCAGGAAAGGTTCATGTTGTACGTGCCTTATTGGATACAGGATCGCAGTAATCCTACATCACAAGTCGTTGTGTCCACAATTTGAATCTGTCTATTGAAGCGTGTCAAACAAAGATTATGTCAATCAGTGACACCCACGTCAAGGACACTAGTGGTATTATACATACCAAAATCAAACCATGTCGTAGAGAAACTCCAGTTCTCGATTTGAGTTGCATTGTAATCGTCAACATTACAGGCAGAATCCAAGATTATCCAATATCTCGGGATACCTTTAAACAATTTGGGAATATCCAACTTTCGGATCCCGAATGCTATAAATCTCAACGAATAGACATGCTGTTAGGAGCTGACATTTGGGGTCAGGTCATTCGTAACGGAGTTAAGAAAGGAGTCGATGGCACACTTACCGCCATCAAAACAATCTTTGGTTGGGTGGTGATGGGAGAATATACCAGCAAGCAAACAAGCAATGCTGTGGTGTCCTATCATACATACACACAAGAAGATACACACGAACTGTTGTCAAAATTTTGGGAATTGGAAAACGTTCCAACTCCATAGGTTGTCACTAAACCGGAGGATAAAATGGTGGAGGACCATTTTGTCAATACTACCCAAAGAGACTCCGAGGGAAAATACACGGTTTCTTTACCTTTTAAACAGTACCCACCAGTACTAGGCAATTCATACAAGAAAGCTTTGTCCATTTGTCACGCACAGCTGACTCGCTTGAGTAAAGACCCAGAGTTACTCAAGGCTTATGATGCAATATTCGAAGAATATTTGCAAAAGGGTTACGTCACGAGATTTTATGTGCAACCCAATTTGAATGATTAGGATTCGTACTATATTCCACACCATGCAGTGGTTAAACCTGATAGTGCGACGACACCGGTACGCATTGTGTTCAATGCTTCAAAGCCATCGTCTAATGGAAAGTCGATTAATGACTACTTGTATCCTGGTCCGGTACTACAGAAGAGTATCTTCACTCTTCATTTGCGAAATAGATTTTATCCTATTTTAATTACGGAGGATTTAAAACAGATGTTCCTACAAATTAGAGTTGTACGCGAGCATCAACGATTTCTAAGGTTCATTTGGAAACCTGCGGATGCCACACATCCTATTGTGTACCAATTCAACACTATCTGCTTTGGTTTGAATTGTTCGCCGTTCTTGGCGTTGCGTACAGTTGAGCAGTTGGCTCAAGACGAAGGGAATCAATATCCCTTAGCAGCTAAAGTCCTGCAAAATGATGTCTATATGGACGATGTTGTGACTGGAGCTGAAGATATTCAGTCAGCACTGACACTGCGCCGTGAACTCACGGATATATTCGAAAAGGGAGGATTCACCCTCCGAAAATGGGTCAGTAATTCTCAAACTATACTGGATGAACTACCAGACAATGCACGCGCAGTGAAAGATGTCCACTTCAATGACGACGAGTCAGTGAAATTGTTAGGTGTCAAATGGGTTTGCAAGTCTGACTGCTACGAGTATACGGTCCAAAACCCGACGATTTGTGCACCAAAAGAAACATTTTGTCCTGCATTGCAAGGATCTATGATCCATTAGGCATTATGTCCCCATTGGTGAAGTTTCTTAAACTCATCATGCAAGAGCTTTGGAAATCAAAGGTAGAATGGGATGAAGAACCTCCCGCTCATATTGTCTCAGAGTGGAACTTGTTTCTGAACGAGATCGATTGTATATCCAACTATTCGATACCAAGGTTAGCTTGTTTGGGTTCTAAATTCGATCTTATCGGATTTGCGGATGCCTCCGAGCGAGGCTACTGTGCCGTTGTCTATGTTAGAAGTTATCTAAACGATAAACCTGTGGTTGAATTGCTCTGTGCAAAGACGCGTGTAGCGCCTTTGAAAAAATTACTATACCTCGTTTGGAATTATGTGCGGCGCATCTTCTCGCCAAACTTCTCGAGAATATTCTCGAAAATATTCCAAAACAACCGGAGGCTGTATATTGCTTCTCGGATTCTATGATAGTTCTTGCCTGGTTGCGCAAGGAACCACACACTCTGAAAACATTTGTGGGTAATCGAGTCGCGCAAATACAGACAAATTTACCGAGTGAACACTGGCGTCATGTAGCGTCGGAACACAATGCGGCCGACGTAGGTTCTATAGGTCTCAGTCCTCTAAGTTTCAAGACATGTACTCTCTGGATATAGGGACCAGAGTGGTTAAAACAACCTTACTCGTGTTGGCCACAAAGTGAAGTGGTTAAACTTGACAATGATCAAACCAACTCTGCTCAGACAGAGATTGCCAACGCCTAAGTTTGTCTTTAGGGAGACCCTAAGGTGGCCGGTATGTTTAAAACTAACATGTTTTAAATGAGAGGAATTTGGAAAATATTAACCCCTTGAGGTAGCAACCCGCTGCACATGGGAATAGAACGGTTAACCCGCCCTGACTCTATTTAAATAAGTCAGTAAATAAATAGAAATAACTATTTCTGTTACTTGGAAAAATTAGTTATATATTTTTACGTGTTTAAGTTTAATTTTAGAATTGTTTGAAATAGCTGTAGTATCTTAAACTAATTATTAATATTAATATACGACTGCGAGGTAGTTTCACGCGAGTGCGCGCGCACCCCCACGCCAGCGTAGTGCCGCACAGCATCGACCGACTCACTCAGAATGTGTCTGGCTTGCAAACGGTAAACACGTATCGCATCGTCGTCCGCGAGAGTGGTTTTCCACCATTTTGCATTAACTTTCTGATTTTCATATGGTCAGTAAAGTAATTTGTTGTTTAATTATCGTTCGCGTAGCTTGATTAGCCTAGCACGACTAATTCAAGGAGTTATCGTTCGGTTTTCATATTAATTTGGTACTTTATATTCCGTGAATACTTTCCGGCGCCAATTTATGCAGCTAATAGACACATCTCAGGAATCAATTGTAAAATCGAACTGTACAATTTTATTTCTCACGGAAATTCGTGTTGTTAGGGATTTGATTCATATTTCCTTGGGTGAAATTATTATTATTTCTTTGTAAACCTGTTTGCACACGTTCTCGTTCGAGTGACGTCATCCACAGCGCATCTGCTGTTATTGTCGGCTAGGTACATTCAATGCAACAAGTTTTGCATTCTAGTTGGTTGTTATTAAGTTCATTGAGTGTTCTTAATATTGTTTAACTAAATTTGTGTGGTCATACACTTATTAAATGATTTAGTTAATTTATACAAATATCGTATTTGTTCTATCTTTGGTTTATTATTGTTTATGTCACTTATATTCAATACGCTATCACATATCTCTCAGAATTGTTTATCAGTTGTTTGTTATTTTGTTGCAATTATATTTAGCACGTTTGTTAGTTCGTAAAACTAGCTGGTCCTTCGTTCGTTGTTAATTAGTACGTTTCACAAATTAATATTATCCCGTGTATTGGCCAAGTCCAGTGATGTGAACCAGCTATCGAAGGTTGTAATTAATTTGGTATACATATAGTTTTGTTTTATTCATTGAATTTAACATCAAACACATTGTTGGTGCTTCTAGACTGGATTCGCTGATCTAGAGACATCACATTTTGGGCTTGCAAGCAGGATCAAAACATTTTGGTTCTTCTAGGCCGGATTCGCTGGTTTAGGGTTTGAACATTTGGTCCTTCGAGCCACTAGGTCCTTATTACTTAGTCCTTCGCACCGGAGGGACGCAACACTACCAATAGCTATTAGGTGAGCTTTGTTATCAGCGAATTCTACTATTTTATTTATGTGATTTATACTTAGTTCTATGTCGTGCTTTATATCCAAATATGCTGAGACTACATATATTCTTAAGCTTTTATATGCTATTAGTGCGACTACTGTCTTCATTTGACAGCTGAGTGATTAATATTGGATTTATTTCCATGTTGTTAACTAGTATTGCTGCTCGCTTATGTCCTTTTCCTTGCGCCAGTATACGATATTTACTTGGTATTCCTTTTATTTCATTATCAATTTCATAAGGTTCTTGAATGAACGCCAAGTCCACCTTATTTTGCTCCATTATTTGTGTAAGATTTATTGTTGCTGCCCTGGAATGTTGTAGGTTTATTTGTATGAATTTTAGTGAGTTTTTACTTTCAGTTTCTTCTGCAGTACTTTGGATATTAAACATTTAATTATTTAATGATTGTGTATACCTTCTTATTAAGTTTTGATAGCAAGGACATTACTTGTCTAGCGAAATGTGGTTATCTGCCACTTTTTCTCCTGTTTCACGCGACGCTGAAAGTTTTCTTTAGCATGCCGGACGTAAAGTACACCGTTTACACTATGTATGAGCGAAATATTCCAACTAGAAGTCCGCGTTCCATTTTTTTCCAAATTTTGGTTGAAATCACACATGTCCTTTTTTTGATTTCTTACATTTGCAAAACAAGCTAAAGCCTGAATATCCAGCCTCCGGCTATAAAAGCCGCGCTGCCGAGATGTAAATTCAGTGTGTGTAAACCACTAGTATTCTTCAAGAAATCGATTCCGTTTTCTCTAGGTGAGCAAACCGTTGTTGTTTTGAACTTCCGCCGTGAGCTCCTCGCGAAAATTATTGTTACTGTCTTGCCCATCGTCGTGATTCGTTGCGTGGCTTAGAGCGTCTCTTGGGGGACATTTCTGAGCAACACCAGAGTCACCACGGTGAAGCCGTCGTCACCCGTACACCCAGAGTATATTTTTCCGCGAGCAACGTCGCTTGTAGTGGCACGTCGCGAGACCAACCTCCTCAGCGCATCGACGCAGCCGGCGTTGACGTCGCCAAGGTGCGTGACTATCCAGAGCCATTACAAGTGACCCGACGCCACCGCACCGACGTCACCCCCGTTTTCATCTCTGATAGTGGCCTGTGGTGAGATCAACCTCCTTAGCGCCTCGACGTCACCGCCGCGTTGACGCCAATAGGGTGCGTGACCATCCAGGGCCAATACCGACCGTCGACGCCGTCCCGACGCCGGGCGTCGTTTTCGAGAAGACCACAGATTCGGATACTACTCGGTATAAGGAAGCGTCCCGACATATCGGCGTCGCGACGCCGGGCGTCATTTTCGAGAAAACCGAAAAGTGAAAAACCACTCCTCGGAAACGTGTTTAGCTTACCACCGGCAAGCGATCTGACGTATCGCCGTCGCGACGCCGGGCGTCGTTTTGTGGAAACTCATATTTTTCGCTCCCGCTCACCAGGAAACGCATCCACGCCACTTCCTCGCAAAATCCAGCGATATCGGCGCCGCGACGCCGGGCGTCGTTTTTGAGATAACGACATTTTCGAAATCCTCGCCTCTTGGAAAGCAATACCGCATTGTTTTGACGCACTCTACCTCACCGATACCGCGACGCCGAGCATCTTTTTCCCGAAAGCTCCGTTTTTGGACTCCGTACTTTAGGGCATTATAACCCTTACCGTATCCGATCAACTTTCCGTTACCCAGCCGCCGCGACGCCAAGCGTCGTTTCCC